>CAWVNO010001209.1:0-16196 GCA_963930645.1 Salticus scenicus | reverse complement strand
GGCTCTCCTGGCCAAATGGTTTAACTTTGGCAGGTCCCTGCTGTTCTGTTATGAAAGTAGACTTCGTGGGGCAGATTCTGGAAGTGATTGCGATCGCAAAGCTCTATTAGTTGCTTTGGAATCGGCTTTTGAAAAAAATTCTGTGAAAATCGCAAAAATTTTGGGTATCGAAATCGGGCAAAGTCTGCATAAAAGGGCTCTCCTGGCCAAATGGTTTAACTTTGGCAGGTCCCTGCTGTTCTGTTATGAAACTAGAATATCTTTTGCACATTCTGGAAGTGATTGCGATCGCAAAGCTCTATTAGCTGCTGTGGAATCGACTTTTGAAAATGAGAGGGCGTAAAATTCGACCAAAAAGTTTGGCGACGATATCGAGCACATGCCTTCATAAAAGGGCTCTCCTGGCCAAATGGTTTAACTTTGGCAGGTCCCTGCTGTTCTGTTATGAAAGTAGACTTCGTGGGGCAGATTCTGGAAGTGATTGCGATCGCAAAGCTCTATTAGTTGCTTTGGAATCGGCTTTTGAAAAAAATTCTGTGAAAATCGCAAAAATTTTGGGTATCGAAATCGGGCAAAGTCTGCATAAAAGGGCTCTCCTGGCCAAATGGTTTAACTTTGGCAGGTCCCTGCTGTTCTGTTATGAAACTAGAATATCTTTTGCACATTCTGGAAGTGATTGCGATCGCAAAGCTCTATTAGCTGCTGTGGAATCGACTTTTGAAAATGAGAGGGCGTAAAATTCGACCAAAAAGTTTGGCGACGATATCGAGCACATGCCTTCATAAAAGGGCTCTCCTGGCCAAATGGTTTAACTTTGGCAGGTCCCTGCTGTTCTGTTATGAAAGTAGACTTCGTGGGGCAGATTCTGGAAGTGATTGCGATCGCAAAGCTCTATTAGTTGCTTTGGAATCGGCTTTTGAAAAAAATTCTGTGAAAATCGCAAAAATTTTGGGTATCGAAATCGGGCAAAGTCTGCATAAAAGGGCTCTCCTGGCCAAATGGTTTAACTTTGGCAGGTCCCTGCTGTTCTGTTATGAAACTAGAATATCTTTTGCACATTCTGGAAGTGATTGCGATCGCAAAGCTCTATTAGCTGCTGTGGAATCGACTTTTGAAAATGAGAGGGCGTAAAATTCGACCAAAAAGTTTGGCGACGATATCGAGCACATGCCTTCATAAAAGGGCTCTCCTGGCCAAATGGTTTAACTTTGGCAGGTCCCTGCTGTTCTGTTATGAAAGTAGACTTCGTGGGGCAGATTCTGGAAGTGATTGCGATCGCAAAGCTCTATTAGTTGCTTTGGAATCGGCTTTTGAAAAAAATTCTGTGAAAATCGCAAAAATTTTGGGTATCGAAATCGGGCAAAGTCTGCATAAAAGGGCTCTCCTGGCCAAATGGTTTAACTTTGGCAGGTCCCTGCTGTTCTGTTATGAAACTAGAATATCTTTTGCACATTCTGGAAGTGATTGCGATCGCAAAGCTCTATTAGCTGCTGTGGAATCGACTTTTGAAAATGAGAGGGCGTAAAATTCGACCAAAAAGTTTGGCGACGATATCGAGCACATGCCTTCATAAAAGGGCTCTCCTGGCCAAATGGTTTAACTTTGGCAGGTCCCTGCTGTTCTGTTATGAAAGTAGACTTCGTGGGGCAGATTCTGGAAGTGATTGCGATCGCAAAGCTCTATTAGTTGCTTTGGAATCGGCTTTTGAAAAAAATTCTGTGAAAATCGCAAAAATTTTGGGTATCGAAATCGGGCAAAGTCTGCATAAAAGGGCTCTCCTGGCCAAATGGTTTAACTTTGGCAGGTCCCTGCTGTTCTGTTATGAAACTAGAATATCTTTTGCACATTCTGGAAGTGATTGCGATCGCAAAGCTCTATTAGCTGCTGTGGAATCGACTTTTGAAAATGAGAGGGCGTAAAATTCGACCAAAAAGTTTGGCGACGATATCGAGCACATGCCTTCATAAAAGGGCTCTCCTGGCCAAATGGTTTAACTTTGGCAGGTCCCTGCTGTTCTGTTATGAAAGTAGACTTCGTGGGGCAGATTCTGGAAGTGATTGCGATCGCAAAGCTCTATTAGTTGCTTTGGAATCGGCTTTTGAAAAAAATTCTGTGAAAATCGCAAAAATTTTGGGTATCGAAATCGGGCAAAGTCTGCATAAAAGGGCTCTCCTGGCCAAATGGTTTAACTTTGGCAGGTCCCTGCTGTTCTGTTATGAAACTAGAATATCTTTTGCACATTCTGGAAGTGATTGCGATCGCAAAGCTCTATTAGCTGCTGTGGAATCGACTTTTGAAAATGAGAGGGCGTAAAATTCGACCAAAAAGTTTGGCGACGATATCGAGCACATGCCTTCATAAAAGGGCTCTCCTGGCCAAATGGTTTAACTTTGGCAGGTCCCTGCTGTTCTGTTATGAAAGTAGACTTCGTGGGGCAGATTCTGGAAGTGATTGCGATCGCAAAGCTCTATTAGTTGCTTTGGAATCGGCTTTTGAAAAAAATTCTGTGAAAATCGCAAAAATTTTGGGTATCGAAATCGGGCAAAGTCTGCATAAAAGGGCTCTCCTGGCCAAATGGTTTAACTTTGGCAGGTCCCTGCTGTTCTGTTATGAAACTAGAATATCTTTTGCACATTCTGGAAGTGATTGCGATCGCAAAGCTCTATTAGCTGCTGTGGAATCGACTTTTGAAAATGAGAGGGCGTAAAATTCGACCAAAAAGTTTGGCGACGATATCGAGCACATGCCTTCATAAAAGGGCTCTCCTGGCCAAATGGTTTAACTTTGGCAGGTCCCTGCTGTTCTGTTATGAAAGTAGACTTCGTGGGGCAGATTCTGGAAGTGATTGCGATCGCAAAGCTCTATTAGTTGCTTTGGAATCGGCTTTTGAAAAAAATTCTGTGAAAATCGCAAAAATTTTGGGTATCGAAATCGGGCAAAGTCTGCATAAAAGGGCTCTCCTGGCCAAATGGTTTAACTTTGGCAGGTCCCTGCTGTTCTGTTATGAAACTAGAATATCTTTTGCACATTCTGGAAGTGATTGCGATCGCAAAGCTCTATTAGCTGCTGTGGAATCGACTTTTGAAAATGAGAGGGCGTAAAATTCGACCAAAAAGTTTGGCGACGATATCGAGCACATGCCTTCATAAAAGGGCTCTCCTGGCCAAATGGTTTAACTTTGGCAGGTCCCTGCTGTTCTGTTATGAAAGTAGACTTCGTGGGGCAGATTCTGGAAGTGATTGCGATCGCAAAGCTCTATTAGTTGCTTTGGAATCGGCTTTTGAAAAAAATTCTGTGAAAATCGCAAAAATTTTGGGTATCGAAATCGGGCAAAGTCTGCATAAAAGGGCTCTCCTGGCCAAATGGTTTAACTTTGGCAGGTCCCTGCTGTTCTGTTATGAAACTAGAATATCTTTTGCACATTCTGGAAGTGATTGCGATCGCAAAGCTCTATTAGCTGCTGTGGAATCGACTTTTGAAAATGAGAGGGCGTAAAATTCGACCAAAAAGTTTGGCGACGATATCGAGCACATGCCTTCATAAAAGGGCTCTCCTGGCCAAATGGTTTAACTTTGGCAGGTCCCTGCTGTTCTGTTATGAAAGTAGACTTCGTGGGGCAGATTCTGGAAGTGATTGCGATCGCAAAGCTCTATTAGTTGCTTTGGAATCGGCTTTTGAAAAAAATTCTGTGAAAATCGCAAAAATTTTGGGTATCGAAATCGGGCAAAGTCTGCATAAAAGGGCTCTCCTGGCCAAATGGTTTAACTTTGGCAGGTCCCTGCTGTTCTGTTATGAAACTAGAATATCTTTTGCACATTCTGGAAGTGATTGCGATCGCAAAGCTCTATTAGCTGCTGTGGAATCGACTTTTGAAAATGAGAGGGCGTAAAATTCGACCAAAAAGTTTGGCGACGATATCGAGCACATGCCTTCATAAAAGGGCTCTCCTGGCCAAATGGTTTAACTTTGGCAGGTCCCTGCTGTTCTGTTATGAAAGTAGACTTCGTGGGGCAGATTCTGGAAGTGATTGCGATCGCAAAGCTCTATTAGTTGCTTTGGAATCGGCTTTTGAAAAAAATTCTGTGAAAATCGCAAAAATTTTGGGTATCGAAATCGGGCAAAGTCTGCATAAAAGGGCTCTCCTGGCCAAATGGTTTAACTTTGGCAGGTCCCTGCTGTTCTGTTATGAAACTAGAATATCTTTTGCACATTCTGGAAGTGATTGCGATCGCAAAGCTCTATTAGCTGCTGTGGAATCGACTTTTGAAAATGAGAGGGCGTAAAATTCGACCAAAAAGTTTGGCGACGATATCGAGCACATGCCTTCATAAAAGGGCTCTCCTGGCCAAATGGTTTAACTTTGGCAGGTCCCTGCTGTTCTGTTATGAAAGTAGACTTCGTGGGGCAGATTCTGGAAGTGATTGCGATCGCAAAGCTCTATTAGTTGCTTTGGAATCGGCTTTTGAAAAAAATTCTGTGAAAATCGCAAAAATTTTGGGTATCGAAATCGGGCAAAGTCTGCATAAAAGGGCTCTCCTGGCCAAATGGTTTAACTTTGGCAGGTCCCTGCTGTTCTGTTATGAAACTAGAATATCTTTTGCACATTCTGGAAGTGATTGCGATCGCAAAGCTCTATTAGCTGCTGTGGAATCGACTTTTGAAAATGAGAGGGCGTAAAATTCGACCAAAAAGTTTGGCGACGATATCGAGCACATGCCTTCATAAAAGGGCTCTCCTGGCCAAATGGTTTAACTTTGGCAGGTCCCTGCTGTTCTGTTATGAAAGTAGACTTCGTGGGGCAGATTCTGGAAGTGATTGCGATCGCAAAGCTCTATTAGTTGCTTTGGAATCGGCTTTTGAAAAAAATTCTGTGAAAATCGCAAAAATTTTGGGTATCGAAATCGGGCAAAGTCTGCATAAAAGGGCTCTCCTGGCCAAATGGTTTAACTTTGGCAGGTCCCTGCTGTTCTGTTATGAAACTAGAATATCTTTTGCACATTCTGGAAGTGATTGCGATCGCAAAGCTCTATTAGCTGCTGTGGAATCGACTTTTGAAAATGAGAGGGCGTAAAATTCGACCAAAAAGTTTGGCGACGATATCGAGCACATGCCTTCATAAAAGGGCTCTCCTGGCCAAATGGTTTAACTTTGGCAGGTCCCTGCTGTTCTGTTATGAAAGTAGACTTCGTGGGGCAGATTCTGGAAGTGATTGCGATCGCAAAGCTCTATTAGTTGCTTTGGAATCGGCTTTTGAAAAAAATTCTGTGAAAATCGCAAAAATTTTGGGTATCGAAATCGGGCAAAGTCTGCATAAAAGGGCTCTCCTGGCCAAATGGTTTAACTTTGGCAGGTCCCTGCTGTTCTGTTATGAAACTAGAATATCTTTTGCACATTCTGGAAGTGATTGCGATCGCAAAGCTCTATTAGCTGCTGTGGAATCGACTTTTGAAAATGAGAGGGCGTAAAATTCGACCAAAAAGTTTGGCGACGATATCGAGCACATGCCTTCATAAAAGGGCTCTCCTGGCCAAATGGTTTAACTTTGGCAGGTCCCTGCTGTTCTGTTATGAAAGTAGACTTCGTGGGGCAGATTCTGGAAGTGATTGCGATCGCAAAGCTCTATTAGTTGCTTTGGAATCGGCTTTTGAAAAAAATTCTGTGAAAATCGCAAAAATTTTGGGTATCGAAATCGGGCAAAGTCTGCATAAAAGGGCTCTCCTGGCCAAATGGTTTAACTTTGGCAGGTCCCTGCTGTTCTGTTATGAAACTAGAATATCTTTTGCACATTCTGGAAGTGATTGCGATCGCAAAGCTCTATTAGCTGCTGTGGAATCGACTTTTGAAAATGAGAGGGCGTAAAATTCGACCAAAAAGTTTGGCGACGATATCGAGCACATGCCTTCATAAAAGGGCTCTCCTGGCCAAATGGTTTAACTTTGGCAGGTCCCTGCTGTTCTGTTATGAAAGTAGACTTCGTGGGGCAGATTCTGGAAGTGATTGCGATCGCAAAGCTCTATTAGTTGCTTTGGAATCGGCTTTTGAAAAAAATTCTGTGAAAATCGCAAAAATTTTGGGTATCGAAATCGGGCAAAGTCTGCATAAAAGGGCTCTCCTGGCCAAATGGTTTAACTTTGGCAGGTCCCTGCTGTTCTGTTATGAAACTAGAATATCTTTTGCACATTCTGGAAGTGATTGCGATCGCAAAGCTCTATTAGCTGCTGTGGAATCGACTTTTGAAAATGAGAGGGCGTAAAATTCGACCAAAAAGTTTGGCGACGATATCGAGCACATGCCTTCATAAAAGGGCTCTCCTGGCCAAATGGTTTAACTTTGGCAGGTCCCTGCTGTTCTGTTATGAAAGTAGACTTCGTGGGGCAGATTCTGGAAGTGATTGCGATCGCAAAGCTCTATTAGTTGCTTTGGAATCGGCTTTTGAAAAAAATTCTGTGAAAATCGCAAAAATTTTGGGTATCGAAATCGGGCAAAGTCTGCATAAAAGGGCTCTCCTGGCCAAATGGTTTAACTTTGGCAGGTCCCTGCTGTTCTGTTATGAAACTAGAATATCTTTTGCACATTCTGGAAGTGATTGCGATCGCAAAGCTCTATTAGCTGCTGTGGAATCGACTTTTGAAAATGAGAGGGCGTAAAATTCGACCAAAAAGTTTGGCGACGATATCGAGCACATGCCTTCATAAAAGGGCTCTCCTGGCCAAATGGTTTAACTTTGGCAGGTCCCTGCTGTTCTGTTATGAAAGTAGACTTCGTGGGGCAGATTCTGGAAGTGATTGCGATCGCAAAGCTCTATTAGTTGCTTTGGAATCGGCTTTTGAAAAAAATTCTGTGAAAATCGCAAAAATTTTGGGTATCGAAATCGGGCAAAGTCTGCATAAAAGGGCTCTCCTGGCCAAATGGTTTAACTTTGGCAGGTCCCTGCTGTTCTGTTATGAAACTAGAATATCTTTTGCACATTCTGGAAGTGATTGCGATCGCAAAGCTCTATTAGCTGCTGTGGAATCGACTTTTGAAAATGAGAGGGCGTAAAATTCGACCAAAAAGTTTGGCGACGATATCGAGCACATGCCTTCATAAAAGGGCTCTCCTGGCCAAATGGTTTAACTTTGGCAGGTCCCTGCTGTTCTGTTATGAAAGTAGACTTCGTGGGGCAGATTCTGGAAGTGATTGCGATCGCAAAGCTCTATTAGTTGCTTTGGAATCGGCTTTTGAAAAAAATTCTGTGAAAATCGCAAAAATTTTGGGTATCGAAATCGGGCAAAGTCTGCATAAAAGGGCTCTCCTGGCCAAATGGTTTAACTTTGGCAGGTCCCTGCTGTTCTGTTATGAAACTAGAATATCTTTTGCACATTCTGGAAGTGATTGCGATCGCAAAGCTCTATTAGCTGCTGTGGAATCGACTTTTGAAAATGAGAGGGCGTAAAATTCGACCAAAAAGTTTGGCGACGATATCGAGCACATGCCTTCATAAAAGGGCTCTCCTGGCCAAATGGTTTAACTTTGGCAGGTCCCTGCTGTTCTGTTATGAAAGTAGACTTCGTGGGGCAGATTCTGGAAGTGATTGCGATCGCAAAGCTCTATTAGTTGCTTTGGAATCGGCTTTTGAAAAAAATTCTGTGAAAATCGCAAAAATTTTGGGTATCGAAATCGGGCAAAGTCTGCATAAAAGGGCTCTCCTGGCCAAATGGTTTAACTTTGGCAGGTCCCTGCTGTTCTGTTATGAAACTAGAATATCTTTTGCACATTCTGGAAGTGATTGCGATCGCAAAGCTCTATTAGCTGCTGTGGAATCGACTTTTGAAAATGAGAGGGCGTAAAATTCGACCAAAAAGTTTGGCGACGATATCGAGCACATGCCTTCATAAAAGGGCTCTCCTGGCCAAATGGTTTAACTTTGGCAGGTCCCTGCTGTTCTGTTATGAAAGTAGACTTCGTGGGGCAGATTCTGGAAGTGATTGCGATCGCAAAGCTCTATTAGTTGCTTTGGAATCGGCTTTTGAAAAAAATTCTGTGAAAATCGCAAAAATTTTGGGTATCGAAATCGGGCAAAGTCTGCATAAAAGGGCTCTCCTGGCCAAATGGTTTAACTTTGGCAGGTCCCTGCTGTTCTGTTATGAAACTAGAATATCTTTTGCACATTCTGGAAGTGATTGCGATCGCAAAGCTCTATTAGCTGCTGTGGAATCGACTTTTGAAAATGAGAGGGCGTAAAATTCGACCAAAAAGTTTGGCGACGATATCGAGCACATGCCTTCATAAAAGGGCTCTCCTGGCCAAATGGTTTAACTTTGGCAGGTCCCTGCTGTTCTGTTATGAAAGTAGACTTCGTGGGGCAGATTCTGGAAGTGATTGCGATCGCAAAGCTCTATTAGTTGCTTTGGAATCGGCTTTTGAAAAAAATTCTGTGAAAATCGCAAAAATTTTGGGTATCGAAATCGGGCAAAGTCTGCATAAAAGGGCTCTCCTGGCCAAATGGTTTAACTTTGGCAGGTCCCTGCTGTTCTGTTATGAAACTAGAATATCTTTTGCACATTCTGGAAGTGATTGCGATCGCAAAGCTCTATTAGCTGCTGTGGAATCGACTTTTGAAAATGAGAGGGCGTAAAATTCGACCAAAAAGTTTGGCGACGATATCGAGCACATGCCTTCATAAAAGGGCTCTCCTGGCCAAATGGTTTAACTTTGGCAGGTCCCTGCTGTTCTGTTATGAAAGTAGACTTCGTGGGGCAGATTCTGGAAGTGATTGCGATCGCAAAGCTCTATTAGTTGCTTTGGAATCGGCTTTTGAAAAAAATTCTGTGAAAATCGCAAAAATTTTGGGTATCGAAATCGGGCAAAGTCTGCATAAAAGGGCTCTCCTGGCCAAATGGTTTAACTTTGGCAGGTCCCTGCTGTTCTGTTATGAAACTAGAATATCTTTTGCACATTCTGGAAGTGATTGCGATCGCAAAGCTCTATTAGCTGCTGTGGAATCGACTTTTGAAAATGAGAGGGCGTAAAATTCGACCAAAAAGTTTGGCGACGATATCGAGCACATGCCTTCATAAAAGGGCTCTCCTGGCCAAATGGTTTAACTTTGGCAGGTCCCTGCTGTTCTGTTATGAAAGTAGACTTCGTGGGGCAGATTCTGGAAGTGATTGCGATCGCAAAGCTCTATTAGTTGCTTTGGAATCGGCTTTTGAAAAAAATTCTGTGAAAATCGCAAAAATTTTGGGTATCGAAATCGGGCAAAGTCTGCATAAAAGGGCTCTCCTGGCCAAATGGTTTAACTTTGGCAGGTCCCTGCTGTTCTGTTATGAAACTAGAATATCTTTTGCACATTCTGGAAGTGATTGCGATCGCAAAGCTCTATTAGCTGCTGTGGAATCGACTTTTGAAAATGAGAGGGCGTAAAATTCGACCAAAAAGTTTGGCGACGATATCGAGCACATGCCTTCATAAAAGGGCTCTCCTGGCCAAATGGTTTAACTTTGGCAGGTCCCTGCTGTTCTGTTATGAAAGTAGACTTCGTGGGGCAGATTCTGGAAGTGATTGCGATCGCAAAGCTCTATTAGTTGCTTTGGAATCGGCTTTTGAAAAAAATTCTGTGAAAATCGCAAAAATTTTGGGTATCGAAATCGGGCAAAGTCTGCATAAAAGGGCTCTCCTGGCCAAATGGTTTAACTTTGGCAGGTCCCTGCTGTTCTGTTATGAAACTAGAATATCTTTTGCACATTCTGGAAGTGATTGCGATCGCAAAGCTCTATTAGCTGCTGTGGAATCGACTTTTGAAAATGAGAGGGCGTAAAATTCGACCAAAAAGTTTGGCGACGATATCGAGCACATGCCTTCATAAAAGGGCTCTCCTGGCCAAATGGTTTAACTTTGGCAGGTCCCTGCTGTTCTGTTATGAAAGTAGACTTCGTGGGGCAGATTCTGGAAGTGATTGCGATCGCAAAGCTCTATTAGTTGCTTTGGAATCGGCTTTTGAAAAAAATTCTGTGAAAATCGCAAAAATTTTGGGTATCGAAATCGGGCAAAGTCTGCATAAAAGGGCTCTCCTGGCCAAATGGTTTAACTTTGGCAGGTCCCTGCTGTTCTGTTATGAAACTAGAATATCTTTTGCACATTCTGGAAGTGATTGCGATCGCAAAGCTCTATTAGCTGCTGTGGAATCGACTTTTGAAAATGAGAGGGCGTAAAATTCGACCAAAAAGTTTGGCGACGATATCGAGCACATGCCTTCATAAAAGGGCTCTCCTGGCCAAATGGTTTAACTTTGGCAGGTCCCTGCTGTTCTGTTATGAAAGTAGACTTCGTGGGGCAGATTCTGGAAGTGATTGCGATCGCAAAGCTCTATTAGTTGCTTTGGAATCGGCTTTTGAAAAAAATTCTGTGAAAATCGCAAAAATTTTGGGTATCGAAATCGGGCAAAGTCTGCATAAAAGGGCTCTCCTGGCCAAATGGTTTAACTTTGGCAGGTCCCTGCTGTTCTGTTATGAAACTAGAATATCTTTTGCACATTCTGGAAGTGATTGCGATCGCAAAGCTCTATTAGCTGCTGTGGAATCGACTTTTGAAAATGAGAGGGCGTAAAATTCGACCAAAAAGTTTGGCGACGATATCGAGCACATGCCTTCATAAAAGGGCTCTCCTGGCCAAATGGTTTAACTTTGGCAGGTCCCTGCTGTTCTGTTATGAAAGTAGACTTCGTGGGGCAGATTCTGGAAGTGATTGCGATCGCAAAGCTCTATTAGTTGCTTTGGAATCGGCTTTTGAAAAAAATTCTGTGAAAATCGCAAAAATTTTGGGTATCGAAATCGGGCAAAGTCTGCATAAAAGGGCTCTCCTGGCCAAATGGTTTAACTTTGGCAGGTCCCTGCTGTTCTGTTATGAAACTAGAATATCTTTTGCACATTCTGGAAGTGATTGCGATCGCAAAGCTCTATTAGCTGCTGTGGAATCGACTTTTGAAAATGAGAGGGCGTAAAATTCGACCAAAAAGTTTGGCGACGATATCGAGCACATGCCTTCATAAAAGGGCTCTCCTGGCCAAATGGTTTAACTTTGGCAGGTCCCTGCTGTTCTGTTATGAAAGTAGACTTCGTGGGGCAGATTCTGGAAGTGATTGCGATCGCAAAGCTCTATTAGTTGCTTTGGAATCGGCTTTTGAAAAAAATTCTGTGAAAATCGCAAAAATTTTGGGTATCGAAATCGGGCAAAGTCTGCATAAAAGGGCTCTCCTGGCCAAATGGTTTAACTTTGGCAGGTCCCTGCTGTTCTGTTATGAAACTAGAATATCTTTTGCACATTCTGGAAGTGATTGCGATCGCAAAGCTCTATTAGCTGCTGTGGAATCGACTTTTGAAAATGAGAGGGCGTAAAATTCGACCAAAAAGTTTGGCGACGATATCGAGCACATGCCTTCATAAAAGGGCTCTCCTGGCCAAATGGTTTAACTTTGGCAGGTCCCTGCTGTTCTGTTATGAAAGTAGACTTCGTGGGGCAGATTCTGGAAGTGATTGCGATCGCAAAGCTCTATTAGTTGCTTTGGAATCGGCTTTTGAAAAAAATTCTGTGAAAATCGCAAAAATTTTGGGTATCGAAATCGGGCAAAGTCTGCATAAAAGGGCTCTCCTGGCCAAATGGTTTAACTTTGGCAGGTCCCTGCTGTTCTGTTATGAAACTAGAATATCTTTTGCACATTCTGGAAGTGATTGCGATCGCAAAGCTCTATTAGCTGCTGTGGAATCGACTTTTGAAAATGAGAGGGCGTAAAATTCGACCAAAAAGTTTGGCGACGATATCGAGCACATGCCTTCATAAAAGGGCTCTCCTGGCCAAATGGTTTAACTTTGGCAGGTCCCTGCTGTTCTGTTATGAAAGTAGACTTCGTGGGGCAGATTCTGGAAGTGATTGCGATCGCAAAGCTCTATTAGTTGCTTTGGAATCGGCTTTTGAAAAAAATTCTGTGAAAATCGCAAAAATTTTGGGTATCGAAATCGGGCAAAGTCTGCATAAAAGGGCTCTCCTGGCCAAATGGTTTAACTTTGGCAGGTCCCTGCTGTTCTGTTATGAAACTAGAATATCTTTTGCACATTCTGGAAGTGATTGCGATCGCAAAGCTCTATTAGCTGCTGTGGAATCGACTTTTGAAAATGAGAGGGCGTAAAATTCGACCAAAAAGTTTGGCGACGATATCGAGCACATGCCTTCATAAAAGGGCTCTCCTGGCCAAATGGTTTAACTTTGGCAGGTCCCTGCTGTTCTGTTATGAAAGTAGACTTCGTGGGGCAGATTCTGGAAGTGATTGCGATCGCAAAGCTCTATTAGTTGCTTTGGAATCGGCTTTTGAAAAAAATTCTGTGAAAATCGCAAAAATTTTGGGTATCGAAATCGGGCAAAGTCTGCATAAAAGGGCTCTCCTGGCCAAATGGTTTAACTTTGGCAGGTCCCTGCTGTTCTGTTATGAAACTAGAATATCTTTTGCACATTCTGGAAGTGATTGCGATCGCAAAGCTCTATTAGCTGCTGTGGAATCGACTTTTGAAAATGAGAGGGCGTAAAATTCGACCAAAAAGTTTGGCGACGATATCGAGCACATGCCTTCATAAAAGGGCTCTCCTGGCCAAATGGTTTAACTTTGGCAGGTCCCTGCTGTTCTGTTATGAAAGTAGACTTCGTGGGGCAGATTCTGGAAGTGATTGCGATCGCAAAGCTCTATTAGTTGCTTTGGAATCGGCTTTTGAAAAAAATTCTGTGAAAATCGCAAAAATTTTGGGTATCGAAATCGGGCAAAGTCTGCATAAAAGGGCTCTCCTGGCCAAATGGTTTAACTTTGGCAGGTCCCTGCTGTTCTGTTATGAAACTAGAATATCTTTTGCACATTCTGGAAGTGATTGCGATCGCAAAGCTCTATTAGCTGCTGTGGAATCGACTTTTGAAAATGAGAGGGCGTAAAATTCGACCAAAAAGTTTGGCGACGATATCGAGCACATGCCTTCATAAAAGGGCTCTCCTGGCCAAATGGTTTAACTTTGGCAGGTCCCTGCTGTTCTGTTATGAAAGTAGACTTCGTGGGGCAGATTCTGGAAGTGATTGCGATCGCAAAGCTCTATTAGTTGCTTTGGAATCGGCTTTTGAAAAAAATTCTGTGAAAATCGCAAAAATTTTGGGTATCGAAATCGGGCAAAGTCTGCATAAAAGGGCTCTCCTGGCCAAATGGTTTAACTTTGGCAGGTCCCTGCTGTTCTGTTATGAAACTAGAATATCTTTTGCACATTCTGGAAGTGATTGCGATCGCAAAGCTCTATTAGCTGCTGTGGAATCGACTTTTGAAAATGAGAGGGCGTAAAATTCGACCAAAAAGTTTGGCGACGATATCGAGCACATGCCTTCATAAAAGGGCTCTCCTGGCCAAATGGTTTAACTTTGGCAGGTCCCTGCTGTTCTGTTATGAAAGTAGACTTCGTGGGGCAGATTCTGGAAGTGATTGCGATCGCAAAGCTCTATTAGTTGCTTTGGAATCGGCTTTTGAAAAAAATTCTGTGAAAATCGCAAAAATTTTGGGTATCGAAATCGGGCAAAGTCTGCATAAAAGGGCTCTCCTGGCCAAATGGTTTAACTTTGGCAGGTCCCTGCTGTTCTGTTATGAAACTAGAATATCTTTTGCACATTCTGGAAGTGATTGCGATCGCAAAGCTCTATTAGCTGCTGTGGAATCGACTTTTGAAAATGAGAGGGCGTAAAATTCGACCAAAAAGTTTGGCGACGATATCGAGCACATGCCTTCATAAAAGGGCTCTCCTGGCCAAATGGTTTAACTTTGGCAGGTCCCTGCTGTTCTGTTATGAAAGTAGACTTCGTGGGGCAGATTCTGGAAGTGATTGCGATCGCAAAGCTCTATTAGTTGCTTTGGAATCGGCTTTTGAAAAAAATTCTGTGAAAATCGCAAAAATTTTGGGTATCGAAATCGGGCAAAGTCTGCATAAAAGGGCTCTCCTGGCCAAATGGTTTAACTTTGGCAGGTCCCTGCTGTTCTGTTATGAAACTAGAATATCTTTTGCACATTCTGGAAGTGATTGCGATCGCAAAGCTCTATTAGCTGCTGTGGAATCGACTTTTGAAAATGAGAGGGCGTAAAATTCGACCAAAAAGTTTGGCGACGATATCGAGCACATGCCTTCATAAAAGGGCTCTCCTGGCCAAATGGTTTAACTTTGGCAGGTCCCTGCTGTTCTGTTATGAAAGTAGACTTCGTGGGGCAGATTCTGGAAGTGATTGCGATCGCAAAGCTCTATTAGTTGCTTTGGAATCGGCTTTTGAAAAAAATTCTGTGAAAATCGCAAAAATTTTGGGTATCGAAATCGGGCAAAGTCTGCATAAAAGGGCTCTCCTGGCCAAATGGTTTAACTTTGGCAGGTCCCTGCTGTTCTGTTATGAAACTAGAATATCTTTTGCACATTCTGGAAGTGATTGCGATCGCAAAGCTCTATTAGCTGCTGTGGAATCGACTTTTGAAAATGAGAGGGCGTAAAATTCGACCAAAAAGTTTGGCGACGATATCGAGCACATGCCTTCATAAAAGGGCTCTCCTGGCCAAATGGTTTAACTTTGGCAGGTCCCTGCTGTTCTGTTATGAAAGTAGACTTCGTGGGGCAGATTCTGGAAGTGATTGCGATCGCAAAGCTCTATTAGTTGCTTTGGAATCGGCTTTTGAAAAAAATTCTGTGAAAATCGCAAAAATTTTGGGTATCGAAATCGGGCAAAGTCTGCATAAAAGGGCTCTCCTGGCCAAATGGTTTAACTTTGGCAGGTCCCTGCTGTTCTGTTATGAAACTAGAATATCTTTTGCACATTCTGGAAGTGATTGCGATCGCAAAGCTCTATTAGCTGCTGTGGAATCGACTTTTGAAAATGAGAGGGCGTAAAATTCGACCAAAAAGTTTGGCGACGATATCGAGCACATGCCTTCATAAAAGGGCTCTCCTGGCCAAATGGTTTAACTTTGGCAGGTCCCTGCTGTTCTGTTATGAAAGTAGACTTCGTGGGGCAGATTCTGGAAGTGATTGCGATCGCAAAGCTCTATTAGTTGCTTTGGAATCGGCTTTTGAAAAAAATTCTGTGAAAATCGCAAAAATTTTGGGTATCGAAATCGGGCAAAGTCTGCATAAAAGGGCTCTCCTGGCCAAATGGTTTAACTTTGGCAGGTCCCTGCTGTTCTGTTATGAAACTAGAATATCTTTTGCACATTCTGGAAGTGATTGCGATCGCAAAGCTCTATTAGCTGCTGTGGAATCGACTTTTGAAAATGAGAGGGCGTAAAATTCGACCAAAAAGTTTGGCGACGATATCGAGCACATGCCTTCATAAAAGGGCTCTCCTGGCCAAATGGTTTAACTTTGGCAGGTCCCTGCTGTTCTGTTATGAAAGTAGACTTCGTGGGGCAGATTCTGGAAGTGATTGCGATCGCAAAGCTCTATTAGTTGCTTTGGAATCGGCTTTTGAAAAAAATTCTGTGAAAATCGCAAAAATTTTGGGTATCGAAATCGGGCAAAGTCTGCATAAAAGGGCTCTCCTGGCCAAATGGTTTAACTTTGGCAGGTCCCTGCTGTTCTGTTATGAAACTAGAATATCTTTTGCACATTCTGGAAGTGATTGCGATCGCAAAGCTCTATTAGCTGCTGTGGAATCGACTTTTGAAAATGAGAGGGCGTAAAATTCGACCAAAAAGTTTGGCGACGATATCGAGCACATGCCTTCATAAAAGGGCTCTCCTGGCCAAATGGTTTAACTTTGGCAGGTATCCTGCTGTTCTGTTATGAAAGTAGACTTCGTGGGGCAGATTCTGGAAGTGATTGCGATCGCAAAGCTCTATTAGTTGCTTTGGAATCGGCTTTTGAAAAAAATTCTGTGAAAATCGCAAAAATTTTGGGTATCGAAATCGGGCAAAGTCTGCATAAAAGGGCTCTCCTGGCCAAATGGTTTAACTTTGGCAGGTCCCTGCTGTTCTGTTATGAAACTAGAATATCTTTTGCACATTCTGGAAGTGATTGCGATCGCAAAGCTCTATTAGCTGCTGTGGAATCGACTTTTGAAAATGAGAGGGCGTAAAATTCGACCAAAAAGTTTGGCGACGATATCGAGCACATGCCTTCATAAAAGGGCTCTCCTGGCCAAATGGTTTAACTTTGGCAGGTCCCTGC
>CAWVNO010001208.1:0-59611 GCA_963930645.1 Salticus scenicus | reverse complement strand
CATGCCTTCAAAAAAAGGGCTCTCCTGGCCAAATGGTTTTAACTTTGGCAGGTCCCTCGTGCTTTATCATGAAAGTAGACTTCGTGGGGCAGATTCTGGAAGTGATTGCGATCGCAAAGCTCTATTAGTTGCTTTGGAATCGGCTTTTGAAAAAAATTCTGTGAAAATCGCAAAAATTTTGGGTATCGAAATCTGGCAAAAGTCTGCATAAAAGGGCTCTCCTGGCCAAATGGTTTAACTTTGGCAGGTCCCTGCTGGTCTGTTATGAAACTAGAATATCTTTTGCACATTCTGGAAGTGATTGCGATCGCAAAGCTCTATTAGCTGCTGTGGAATCGACTTTTAAAAATGAGAGGTCGTAAAATTCGACAAAAAAATTTGGCGACGAAATCGAGCACATGCCTTCAAAAAAGGGCTCTCCTGGCCAAATGGTTTAACTTTGGCAGGTCCCTCGTGCTTTATCATGAAAGTAGACTTCGTGGGGCAGATTCTGGAAGTGATTGCGATCGCAAAGCTCTATTAGTTGCTTTGGAATCGGCTTTTGAAAAAAATTCTGTGAAAATCGCAAAAATTTTGGGTATCGAAATCTGGCAAAAGTCTGCATAAAAGGGCTCTCCTGGCCAAATGGTTTAACTTTGGCAGGTCCCTGCTGGTCTGTTATGAAACTAGAATATCTTTTGCACATTCTGGAAGTGATTGCGATCGCAAAGCTCTATTAGCTGCTGTGGAATCGACTTTTAAAAATGAGAGGTCGTAAAATTCGACAAAAAAATTTGGCGACGAAATCGAGCACATGCCTTCAAAAAAGGGCTCTCCTGGCCAAATGGTTTAACTTTGGCAGGTCCCTCGTGCTTTATCATGAAAGTAGACTTCGTGGGGCAGATTCTGGAAGTGATTGCGATCGCAAAGCTCTATTAGTTGCTTTGGAATCGGCTTTTGAAAAAAATTCTGTGAAAATCGCAAAAATTTTGGGTATCGAAATCTGGCAAAAGTCTGCATAAAAGGGCTCTCCTGGCCAAATGGTTTAACTTTGGCAGGTCCCTGCTGGTCTGTTATGAAACTAGAATATCTTTTGCACATTCTGGAAGTGATTGCGATCGCAAAGCTCTATTAGCTGCTGTGGAATCGACTTTTAAAAATGAGAGGTCGTAAAATTCGACAAAAAAATTTGGCGACGAAATCGAGCACATGCCTTCAAAAAAGGGCTCTCCTGGCCAAATGGTTTAACTTTGGCAGGTCCCTCGTGCTTTATCATGAAAGTAGACTTCGTGGGGCAGATTCTGGAAGTGATTGCGATCGCAAAGCTCTATTAGTTGCTTTGGAATCGGCTTTTGAAAAAAATTCTGTGAAAATCGCAAAAATTTTGGGTATCGAAATCTGGCAAAAGTCTGCATAAAAGGGCTCTCCTGGCCAAATGGTTTAACTTTGGCAGGTCCTGCTGGTCTGTTATGAAACTAGAATATCTTTTGCACATTCTGGAAGTGATTGCGATCGCAAAGCTCTATTAGCTGCTGTGGAATCGACTTTTAAAAATGAGAGGTCGTAAAATTCGACAAAAAAATTTGGCGACGAAATCGAGCACATGCCTTCAAAAAAGGGCTCTCCTGGCCAAATGGTTTAACTTTGGCAGGTCCCTCGTGCTTTATCATGAAAGTAGACTTCGTGGGGCAGATTCTGGAAGTGATTGCGATCGCAAAGCTCTATTAGTTGCTTTGGAATCGGCTTTTGAAAAAAATTCTGTGAAAATCGCAAAAATTTTGGGTATCGAAATCTGGCAAAAGTCTGCATAAAAGGGCTCTCCTGGCCAAATGGTTTAACTTTGGCAGGTCCCTGCTGGTCTGTTATGAAACTAGAATATCTTTTGCACATTCTGGAAGTGATTGCGATCGCAAAGCTCTATTAGCTGCTGTGGAATCGACTTTTAAAAATGAGAGGTCGTAAAATTCGACAAAAAAATTTGGCGACGAAATCGAGCACATGCCTTCAAAAAAGGGCTCTCCTGGCCAAATGGTTTAACTTTGGCAGGTCCCTCGTGCTTTATCATGAAAGTAGACTTCGTGGGGCAGATTCTGGAAGTGATTGCGATCGCAAAGCTCTATTAGTTGCTTTGGAATCGGCTTTTGAAAAAAATTCTGTGAAAATCGCAAAAATTTTGGGTATCGAAATCTGGCAAAAGTCTGCATAAAAGGGCTCTCCTGGCCAAATGGTTTAACTTTGGCAGGTCCCTGCTGGTCTGTTATGAAACTAGAATATCTTTTGCACATTCTGGAAGTGATTGCGATCGCAAAGCTCTATTAGCTGCTGTGGAATCGACTTTTAAAAATGAGAGGTCGTAAAATTCGACAAAAAAATTTGGCGACGAAATCGAGCACATGCCTTCAAAAAAGGGCTCTCCTGGCCAAATGGTTTAACTTTGGCAGGTCCCTCGTGCTTTATCATGAAAGTAGACTTCGTGGGCAGATTCTGGAAGTGATTGCGATCGCAAAGCTCTATTAGTTGCTTTGGAATCGGCTTTTGAAAAAAATTCTGTGAAAATCGCAAAAATTTTGGGTATCGAAATCTGGCAAAAGTCTGCATAAAAGGGCTCTCCTGGCCAAATGGTTTAACTTTGGCAGGTCCCTGCTGGTCTGTTATGAAACTAGAATATCTTTTGCACATTCTGGAAGTGATTGCGATCGCAAAGCTCTATTAGCTGCTGTGGAATCGACTTTTAAAAATGAGAGGTCGTAAAATTCGACAAAAAAATTTGGCGACGAAATCGAGCACATGCCTTCAAAAAAGGGCTCTCCTGGCCAAATGGTTTAACTTTGGCAGGTCCCTCGTGCTTTATCATGAAAGTAGACTTCGTGGGGCAGATTCTGGAAGTGATTGCGATCGCAAAGCTCTATTAGTTGCTTTGGAATCGGCTTTTGAAAAAAATTCTGTGAAAATCGCAAAAATTTTGGGTATCGAAATCTGGCAAAAGTCTGCATAAAAGGGCTCTCCTGGCCAAATGGTTTAACTTTGGCAGGTCCCTGCTGGTCTGTTATGAAACTAGAATATCTTTTGCACATTCTGGAAGTGATTGCGATCGCAAAGCTCTATTAGCTGCTGTGGAATCGACTTTTAAAAATGAGAGGTCGTAAAATTCGACAAAAAAATTTGGCGACGAAATCGAGCACATGCCTTCAAAAAAGGGCTCTCCTGGCCAAATGGTTTAACTTTGGCAGGTCCCTCGTGCTTTATCATGAAAGTAGACTTCGTGGGGCAGATTCTGGAAGTGATTGCGATCGCAAAGCTCTATTAGTTGCTTTGGAATCGGCTTTTGAAAAAAATTCTGTGAAAATCGCAAAAATTTTGGGTATCGAAATCTGGCAAAAGTCTGCATAAAAGGGCTCTCCTGGCCAAATGGTTTAACTTTGGCAGGTCCCTGCTGGTCTGTTATGAAACTAGAATATCTTTTGCACATTCTGGAAGTGATTGCGATCGCAAAGCTCTATTAGCTGCTGTGGAATCGACTTTTAAAAATGAGAGGTCGTAAAATTCGACAAAAAAATTTGGCGACGAAATCGAGCACATGCCTTCAAAAAAGGGCTCTCCTGGCCAAATGGTTTAACTTTGGCAGGTCCCTCGTGCTTTATCATGAAAGTAGACTTCGTGGGGCAGATTCTGGAAGTGATTGCGATCGCAAAGCTCTATTAGTTGCTTTGGAATCGGCTTTTGAAAAAAATTCTGTGAAAATCGCAAAAATTTTGGGTATCGAAATCTGGCAAAAGTCTGCATAAAAGGGCTCTCCTGGCCAAATGGTTTAACTTTGGCAGGTCCCTGCTGGTCTGTTATGAAACTAGAATATCTTTTGCACATTCTGGAAGTGATTGCGATCGCAAAGCTCTATTAGCTGCTGTGGAATCGACTTTTAAAAATGAGAGGTCGTAAAATTCGACAAAAAAATTTGGCGACGAAATCGAGCACATGCCTTCAAAAAAGGGCTCTCCTGGCCAAATGGTTTAACTTTGGCAGGTCCCTCGTGCTTTATCATGAAAGTAGACTTCGTGGGGCAGATTCTGGAAGTGATTGCGATCGCAAAGCTCTATTAGTTGCTTTGGAATCGGCTTTTGAAAAAAATTCTGTGAAAATCGCAAAAATTTTGGGTATCGAAATCTGGCAAAAGTCTGCATAAAAGGGCTCTCCTGGCCAAATGGTTTAACTTTGGCAGGTCCCTGCTGGTCTGTTATGAAACTAGAATATCTTTTGCACATTCTGGAAGTGATTGCGATCGCAAAGCTCTATTAGCTGCTGTGGAATCGACTTTTAAAAATGAGAGGTCGTAAAATTCGACAAAAAAATTTGGCGACGAAATCGAGCACATGCCTTCAAAAAAGGGCTCTCCTGGCCAAATGGTTTAACTTTGGCAGGTCCCTCGTGCTTTATCATGAAAGTAGACTTCGTGGGGCAGATTCTGGAAGTGATTGCGATCGCAAAGCTCTATTAGTTGCTTTGGAATCGGCTTTTGAAAAAAATTCTGTGAAAATCGCAAAAATTTTGGGTATCGAAATCTGGCAAAAGTCTGCATAAAAGGGCTCTCCTGGCCAAATGGTTTAACTTTGGCAGGTCCCTGCTGGTCTGTTATGAAACTAGAATATCTTTTGCACATTCTGGAAGTGATTGCGATCGCAAAGCTCTATTAGCTGCTGTGGAATCGACTTTTAAAAATGAGAGGTCGTAAAATTCGACAAAAAAATTTGGCGACGAAATCGAGCACATGCCTTCAAAAAAGGGCTCTCCTGGCCAAATGGTTTAACTTTGGCAGGTCCCTCGTGCTTTATCATGAAAGTAGACTTCGTGGGGCAGATTCTGGAAGTGATTGCGATCGCAAAGCTCTATTAGTTGCTTTGGAATCGGCTTTTGAAAAAAATTCTGTGAAAATCGCAAAAATTTTGGGTATCGAAATCTGGCAAAAGTCTGCATAAAAGGGCTCTCCTGGCCAAATGGTTTAACTTTGGCAGGTCCCTGCTGGTCTGTTATGAAACTAGAATATCTTTTGCACATTCTGGAAGTGATTGCGATCGCAAAGCTCTATTAGCTGCTGTGGAATCGACTTTTAAAAATGAGAGGTCGTAAAATTCGACAAAAAAATTTGGCGACGAAATCGAGCACATGCCTTCAAAAAAGGGCTCTCCTGGCCAAATGGTTTAACTTTGGCAGGTCCCTCGTGCTTTATCATGAAAGTAGACTTCGTGGGGCAGATTCTGGAAGTGATTGCGATCGCAAAGCTCTATTAGTTGCTTTGGAATCGGCTTTTGAAAAAAATTCTGTGAAAATCGCAAAAATTTTGGGTATCGAAATCTGGCAAAAGTCTGCATAAAAGGGCTCTCCTGGCCAAATGGTTTAACTTTGGCAGGTCCCTGCTGGTCTGTTATGAAACTAGAATATCTTTTGCACATTCTGGAAGTGATTGCGATCGCAAAGCTCTATTAGCTGCTGTGGAATCGACTTTTAAAAATGAGAGGTCGTAAAATTCGACAAAAAAATTTGGCGACGAAATCGAGCACATGCCTTCAAAAAAGGGCTCTCCTGGCCAAATGGTTTAACTTTGGCAGGTCCCTCGTGCTTTATCATGAAAGTAGACTTCGTGGGGCAGATTCTGGAAGTGATTGCGATCGCAAAGCTCTATTAGTTGCTTTGGAATCGGCTTTTGAAAAAAATTCTGTGAAAATCGCAAAAATTTTGGGTATCGAAATCTGGCAAAAGTCTGCATAAAAGGGCTCTCCTGGCCAAATGGTTTAACTTTGGCAGGTCCCTGCTGGTCTGTTATGAAACTAGAATATCTTTTGCACATTCTGGAAGTGATTGCGATCGCAAAGCTCTATTAGCTGCTGTGGAATCGACTTTTAAAAATGAGAGGTCGTAAAATTCGACAAAAAAATTTGGCGACGAAATCGAGCACATGCCTTCAAAAAAGGGCTCTCCTGGCCAAATGGTTTAACTTTGGCAGGTCCCTCGTGCTTTATCATGAAAGTAGACTTCGTGGGGCAGATTCTGGAAGTGATTGCGATCGCAAAGCTCTATTAGTTGCTTTGGAATCGGCTTTTGAAAAAAATTCTGTGAAAATCGCAAAAATTTTGGGTATCGAAATCTGGCAAAAGTCTGCATAAAAGGGCTCTCCTGGCCAAATGGTTTAACTTTGGCAGGTCCCTGCTGGTCTGTTATGAAACTAGAATATCTTTTGCACATTCTGGAAGTGATTGCGATCGCAAAGCTCTATTAGCTGCTGTGGAATCGACTTTTAAAAATGAGAGGTCGTAAAATTCGACAAAAAAATTTGGCGACGAAATCGAGCACATGCCTTCAAAAAAGGGCTCTCCTGGCCAAATGGTTTAACTTTGGCAGGTCCCTCGTGCTTTATCATGAAAGTAGACTTCGTGGGGCAGATTCTGGAAGTGATTGCGATCGCAAAGCTCTATTAGTTGCTTTGGAATCGGCTTTTGAAAAAAATTCTGTGAAAATCGCAAAAATTTTGGGTATCGAAATCTGGCAAAAGTCTGCATAAAAGGGCTCTCCTGGCCAAATGGTTTAACTTTGGCAGGTCCCTGCTGGTCTGTTATGAAACTAGAATATCTTTTGCACATTCTGGAAGTGATTGCGATCGCAAAGCTCTATTAGCTGCTGTGGAATCGACTTTTAAAAATGAGAGGTCGTAAAATTCGACAAAAAAATTTGGCGACGAAATCGAGCACATGCCTTCAAAAAAGGGCTCTCCTGGCCAAATGGTTTAACTTTGGCAGGTCCCTCGTGCTTTATCATGAAAGTAGACTTCGTGGGGCAGATTCTGGAAGTGATTGCGATCGCAAAGCTCTATTAGTTGCTTTGGAATCGGCTTTTGAAAAAAATTCTGTGAAAATCGCAAAAATTTTGGGTATCGAAATCTGGCAAAAGTCTGCATAAAAGGGCTCTCCTGGCCAAATGGTTTAACTTTGGCAGGTCCCTGCTGGTCTGTTATGAAACTAGAATATCTTTTGCACATTCTGGAAGTGATTGCGATCGCAAAGCTCTATTAGCTGCTGTGGAATCGACTTTTAAAAATGAGAGGTCGTAAAATTCGACAAAAAAATTTGGCGACGAAATCGAGCACATGCCTTCAAAAAAGGGCTCTCCTGGCCAAATGGTTTAACTTTGGCAGGTCCCTCGTGCTTTATCATGAAAGTAGACTTCGTGGGGCAGATTCTGGAAGTGATTGCGATCGCAAAGCTCTATTAGTTGCTTTGGAATCGGCTTTTGAAAAAAATTCTGTGAAAATCGCAAAAATTTTGGGTATCGAAATCTGGCAAAAGTCTGCATAAAAGGGCTCTCCTGGCCAAATGGTTTAACTTTGGCAGGTCCCTGCTGGTCTGTTATGAAACTAGAATATCTTTTGCACATTCTGGAAGTGATTGCGATCGCAAAGCTCTATTAGCTGCTGTGGAATCGACTTTTAAAAATGAGAGGTCGTAAAATTCGACAAAAAAATTTGGCGACGAAATCGAGCACATGCCTTCAAAAAAGGGCTCTCCTGGCCAAATGGTTTAACTTTGGCAGGTCCCTCGTGCTTTATCATGAAAGTAGACTTCGTGGGGCAGATTCTGGAAGTGATTGCGATCGCAAAGCTCTATTAGTTGCTTTGGAATCGGCTTTTGAAAAAAATTCTGTGAAAATCGCAAAAATTTTGGGTATCGAAATCTGGCAAAAGTCTGCATAAAAGGGCTCTCCTGGCCAAATGGTTTAACTTTGGCAGGTCCCTGCTGGTCTGTTATGAAACTAGAATATCTTTTGCACATTCTGGAAGTGATTGCGATCGCAAAGCTCTATTAGCTGCTGTGGAATCGACTTTTAAAAATGAGAGGTCGTAAAATTCGACAAAAAAATTTGGCGACGAAATCGAGCACATGCCTTCAAAAAAGGGCTCTCCTGGCCAAATGGTTTAACTTTGGCAGGTCCCTCGTGCTTTATCATGAAAGTAGACTTCGTGGGGCAGATTCTGGAAGTGATTGCGATCGCAAAGCTCTATTAGTTGCTTTGGAATCGGCTTTTGAAAAAAATTCTGTGAAAATCGCAAAAATTTTGGGTATCGAAATCTGGCAAAAGTCTGCATAAAAGGGCTCTCCTGGCCAAATGGTTTAACTTTGGCAGGTCCCTGCTGGTCTGTTATGAAACTAGAATATCTTTTGCACATTCTGGAAGTGATTGCGATCGCAAAGCTCTATTAGCTGCTGTGGAATCGACTTTTAAAAATGAGAGGTCGTAAAATTCGACAAAAAAATTTGGCGACGAAATCGAGCACATGCCTTCAAAAAAGGGCTCTCCTGGCCAAATGGTTTAACTTTGGCAGGTCCCTCGTGCTTTATCATGAAAGTAGACTTCGTGGGGCAGATTCTGGAAGTGATTGCGATCGCAAAGCTCTATTAGTTGCTTTGGAATCGGCTTTTGAAAAAAATTCTGTGAAAATCGCAAAAATTTTGGGTATCGAAATCTGGCAAAAGTCTGCATAAAAGGGCTCTCCTGGCCAAATGGTTTAACTTTGGCAGGTCCCTGCTGGTCTGTTATGAAACTAGAATATCTTTTGCACATTCTGGAAGTGATTGCGATCGCAAAGCTCTATTAGCTGCTGTGGAATCGACTTTTAAAAATGAGAGGTCGTAAAATTCGACAAAAAAATTTGGCGACGAAATCGAGCACATGCCTTCAAAAAAGGGCTCTCCTGGCCAAATGGTTTAACTTTGGCAGGTCCCTCGTGCTTTATCATGAAAGTAGACTTCGTGGGGCAGATTCTGGAAGTGATTGCGATCGCAAAGCTCTATTAGTTGCTTTGGAATCGGCTTTTGAAAAAAATTCTGTGAAAATCGCAAAAATTTTGGGTATCGAAATCTGGCAAAAGTCTGCATAAAAGGGCTCTCCTGGCCAAATGGTTTAACTTTGGCAGGTCCCTGCTGGTCTGTTATGAAACTAGAATATCTTTTGCACATTCTGGAAGTGATTGCGATCGCAAAGCTCTATTAGCTGCTGTGGAATCGACTTTTAAAAATGAGAGGTCGTAAAATTCGACAAAAAAATTTGGCGACGAAATCGAGCACATGCCTTCAAAAAAGGGCTCTCCTGGCCAAATGGTTTAACTTTGGCAGGTCCCTCGTGCTTTATCATGAAAGTAGACTTCGTGGGGCAGATTCTGGAAGTGATTGCGATCGCAAAGCTCTATTAGTTGCTTTGGAATCGGCTTTTGAAAAAAATTCTGTGAAAATCGCAAAAATTTTGGGTATCGAAATCTGGCAAAAGTCTGCATAAAAGGGCTCTCCTGGCCAAATGGTTTAACTTTGGCAGGTCCCTGCTGGTCTGTTATGAAACTAGAATATCTTTTGCACATTCTGGAAGTGATTGCGATCGCAAAGCTCTATTAGCTGCTGTGGAATCGACTTTTAAAAATGAGAGGTCGTAAAATTCGACAAAAAAATTTGGCGACGAAATCGAGCACATGCCTTCAAAAAAGGGCTCTCCTGGCCAAATGGTTTAACTTTGGCAGGTCCCTCGTGCTTTATCATGAAAGTAGACTTCGTGGGGCAGATTCTGGAAGTGATTGCGATCGCAAAGCTCTATTAGTTGCTTTGGAATCGGCTTTTGAAAAAAATTCTGTGAAAATCGCAAAAATTTTGGGTATCGAAATCTGGCAAAAGTCTGCATAAAAGGGCTCTCCTGGCCAAATGGTTTAACTTTGGCAGGTCCCTGCTGGTCTGTTATGAAACTAGAATATCTTTTGCACATTCTGGAAGTGATTGCGATCGCAAAGCTCTATTAGCTGCTGTGGAATCGACTTTTAAAAATGAGAGGTCGTAAAATTCGACAAAAAAATTTGGCGACGAAATCGAGCACATGCCTTCAAAAAAGGGCTCTCCTGGCCAAATGGTTTAACTTTGGCAGGTCCCTCGTGCTTTATCATGAAAGTAGACTTCGTGGGGCAGATTCTGGAAGTGATTGCGATCGCAAAGCTCTATTAGTTGCTTTGGAATCGGCTTTTGAAAAAAATTCTGTGAAAATCGCAAAAATTTTGGGTATCGAAATCTGGCAAAAGTCTGCATAAAAGGGCTCTCCTGGCCAAATGGTTTAACTTTGGCAGGTCCCTGCTGGTCTGTTATGAAACTAGAATATCTTTTGCACATTCTGGAAGTGATTGCGATCGCAAAGCTCTATTAGCTGCTGTGGAATCGACTTTTAAAAATGAGAGGTCGTAAAATTCGACAAAAAAATTTGGCGACGAAATCGAGCACATGCCTTCAAAAAAGGGCTCTCCTGGCCAAATGGTTTAACTTTGGCAGGTCCCTCGTGCTTTATCATGAAAGTAGACTTCGTGGGGCAGATTCTGGAAGTGATTGCGATCGCAAAGCTCTATTAGTTGCTTTGGAATCGGCTTTTGAAAAAAATTCTGTGAAAATCGCAAAAATTTTGGGTATCGAAATCTGGCAAAAGTCTGCATAAAAGGGCTCTCCTGGCCAAATGGTTTAACTTTGGCAGGTCCCTGCTGGTCTGTTATGAAACTAGAATATCTTTTGCACATTCTGGAAGTGATTGCGATCGCAAAGCTCTATTAGCTGCTGTGGAATCGACTTTTAAAAATGAGAGGTCGTAAAATTCGACAAAAAAATTTGGCGACGAAATCGAGCACATGCCTTCAAAAAAGGGCTCTCCTGGCCAAATGGTTTAACTTTGGCAGGTCCCTCGTGCTTTATCATGAAAGTAGACTTCGTGGGGCAGATTCTGGAAGTGATTGCGATCGCAAAGCTCTATTAGTTGCTTTGGAATCGGCTTTTGAAAAAAATTCTGTGAAAATCGCAAAAATTTTGGGTATCGAAATCTGGCAAAAGTCTGCATAAAAGGGCTCTCCTGGCCAAATGGTTTAACTTTGGCAGGTCCCTGCTGGTCTGTTATGAAACTAGAATATCTTTTGCACATTCTGGAAGTGATTGCGATCGCAAAGCTCTATTAGCTGCTGTGGAATCGACTTTTAAAAATGAGAGGTCGTAAAATTCGACAAAAAAATTTGGCGACGAAATCGAGCACATGCCTTCAAAAAAGGGCTCTCCTGGCCAAATGGTTTAACTTTGGCAGGTCCCTCGTGCTTTATCATGAAAGTAGACTTCGTGGGGCAGATTCTGGAAGTGATTGCGATCGCAAAGCTCTATTAGTTGCTTTGGAATCGGCTTTTGAAAAAAATTCTGTGAAAATCGCAAAAATTTTGGGTATCGAAATCTGGCAAAAGTCTGCATAAAAGGGCTCTCCTGGCCAAATGGTTTAACTTTGGCAGGTCCCTGCTGGTCTGTTATGAAACTAGAATATCTTTTGCACATTCTGGAAGTGATTGCGATCGCAAAGCTCTATTAGCTGCTGTGGAATCGACTTTTAAAAATGAGAGGTCGTAAAATTCGACAAAAAAATTTGGCGACGAAATCGAGCACATGCCTTCAAAAAAGGGCTCTCCTGGCCAAATGGTTTAACTTTGGCAGGTCCCTCGTGCTTTATCATGAAAGTAGACTTCGTGGGGCAGATTCTGGAAGTGATTGCGATCGCAAAGCTCTATTAGTTGCTTTGGAATCGGCTTTTGAAAAAAATTCTGTGAAAATCGCAAAAATTTTGGGTATCGAAATCTGGCAAAAGTCTGCATAAAAGGGCTCTCCTGGCCAAATGGTTTAACTTTGGCAGGTCCCTGCTGGTCTGTTATGAAACTAGAATATCTTTTGCACATTCTGGAAGTGATTGCGATCGCAAAGCTCTATTAGCTGCTGTGGAATCGACTTTTAAAAATGAGAGGTCGTAAAATTCGACAAAAAAATTTGGCGACGAAATCGAGCACATGCCTTCAAAAAAGGGCTCTCCTGGCCAAATGGTTTAACTTTGGCAGGTCCCTCGTGCTTTATCATGAAAGTAGACTTCGTGGGGCAGATTCTGGAAGTGATTGCGATCGCAAAGCTCTATTAGTTGCTTTGGAATCGGCTTTTGAAAAAAATTCTGTGAAAATCGCAAAAATTTTGGGTATCGAAATCTGGCAAAAGTCTGCATAAAAGGGCTCTCCTGGCCAAATGGTTTAACTTTGGCAGGTCCCTGCTGGTCTGTTATGAAACTAGAATATCTTTTGCACATTCTGGAAGTGATTGCGATCGCAAAGCTCTATTAGCTGCTGTGGAATCGACTTTTAAAAATGAGAGGTCGTAAAATTCGACAAAAAAATTTGGCGACGAAATCGAGCACATGCCTTCAAAAAAGGGCTCTCCTGGCCAAATGGTTTAACTTTGGCAGGTCCCTCGTGCTTTATCATGAAAGTAGACTTCGTGGGGCAGATTCTGGAAGTGATTGCGATCGCAAAGCTCTATTAGTTGCTTTGGAATCGGCTTTTGAAAAAAATTCTGTGAAAATCGCAAAAATTTTGGGTATCGAAATCTGGCAAAAGTCTGCATAAAAGGGCTCTCCTGGCCAAATGGTTTAACTTTGGCAGGTCCCTGCTGGTCTGTTATGAAACTAGAATATCTTTTGCACATTCTGGAAGTGATTGCGATCGCAAAGCTCTATTAGCTGCTGTGGAATCGACTTTTAAAAATGAGAGGTCGTAAAATTCGACAAAAAAATTTGGCGACGAAATCGAGCACATGCCTTCAAAAAAGGGCTCTCCTGGCCAAATGGTTTAACTTTGGCAGGTCCCTCGTGCTTTATCATGAAAGTAGACTTCGTGGGGCAGATTCTGGAAGTGATTGCGATCGCAAAGCTCTATTAGTTGCTTTGGAATCGGCTTTTGAAAAAAATTCTGTGAAAATCGCAAAAATTTTGGGTATCGAAATCTGGCAAAAGTCTGCATAAAAGGGCTCTCCTGGCCAAATGGTTTAACTTTGGCAGGTCCCTGCTGGTCTGTTATGAAACTAGAATATCTTTTGCACATTCTGGAAGTGATTGCGATCGCAAAGCTCTATTAGCTGCTGTGGAATCGACTTTTAAAAATGAGAGGTCGTAAAATTCGACAAAAAAATTTGGCGACGAAATCGAGCACATGCCTTCAAAAAAGGGCTCTCCTGGCCAAATGGTTTAACTTTGGCAGGTCCCTCGTGCTTTATCATGAAAGTAGACTTCGTGGGGCAGATTCTGGAAGTGATTGCGATCGCAAAGCTCTATTAGTTGCTTTGGAATCGGCTTTTGAAAAAAATTCTGTGAAAATCGCAAAAATTTTGGGTATCGAAATCTGGCAAAAGTCTGCATAAAAGGGCTCTCCTGGCCAAATGGTTTAACTTTGGCAGGTCCCTGCTGGTCTGTTATGAAACTAGAATATCTTTTGCACATTCTGGAAGTGATTGCGATCGCAAAGCTCTATTAGCTGCTGTGGAATCGACTTTTAAAAATGAGAGGTCGTAAAATTCGACAAAAAAATTTGGCGACGAAATCGAGCACATGCCTTCAAAAAAGGGCTCTCCTGGCCAAATGGTTTAACTTTGGCAGGTCCCTCGTGCTTTATCATGAAAGTAGACTTCGTGGGGCAGATTCTGGAAGTGATTGCGATCGCAAAGCTCTATTAGTTGCTTTGGAATCGGCTTTTGAAAAAAATTCTGTGAAAATCGCAAAAATTTTGGGTATCGAAATCTGGCAAAAGTCTGCATAAAAGGGCTCTCCTGGCCAAATGGTTTAACTTTGGCAGGTCCCTGCTGGTCTGTTATGAAACTAGAATATCTTTTGCACATTCTGGAAGTGATTGCGATCGCAAAGCTCTATTAGCTGCTGTGGAATCGACTTTTAAAAATGAGAGGTCGTAAAATTCGACAAAAAAATTTGGCGACGAAATCGAGCACATGCCTTCAAAAAAGGGCTCTCCTGGCCAAATGGTTTAACTTTGGCAGGTCCCTCGTGCTTTATCATGAAAGTAGACTTCGTGGGGCAGATTCTGGAAGTGATTGCGATCGCAAAGCTCTATTAGTTGCTTTGGAATCGGCTTTTGAAAAAAATTCTGTGAAAATCGCAAAAATTTTGGGTATCGAAATCTGGCAAAAGTCTGCATAAAAGGGCTCTCCTGGCCAAATGGTTTAACTTTGGCAGGTCCCTGCTGGTCTGTTATGAAACTAGAATATCTTTTGCACATTCTGGAAGTGATTGCGATCGCAAAGCTCTATTAGCTGCTGTGGAATCGACTTTTAAAAATGAGAGGTCGTAAAATTCGACAAAAAAATTTGGCGACGAAATCGAGCACATGCCTTCAAAAAAGGGCTCTCCTGGCCAAATGGTTTAACTTTGGCAGGTCCCTCGTGCTTTATCATGAAAGTAGACTTCGTGGGGCAGATTCTGGAAGTGATTGCGATCGCAAAGCTCTATTAGTTGCTTTGGAATCGGCTTTTGAAAAAAATTCTGTGAAAATCGCAAAAATTTTGGGTATCGAAATCTGGCAAAAGTCTGCATAAAAGGGCTCTCCTGGCCAAATGGTTTAACTTTGGCAGGTCCCTGCTGGTCTGTTATGAAACTAGAATATCTTTTGCACATTCTGGAAGTGATTGCGATCGCAAAGCTCTATTAGCTGCTGTGGAATCGACTTTTAAAAATGAGAGGTCGTAAAATTCGACAAAAAAATTTGGCGACGAAATCGAGCACATGCCTTCAAAAAAGGGCTCTCCTGGCCAAATGGTTTAACTTTGGCAGGTCCCTCGTGCTTTATCATGAAAGTAGACTTCGTGGGGCAGATTCTGGAAGTGATTGCGATCGCAAAGCTCTATTAGTTGCTTTGGAATCGGCTTTTGAAAAAAATTCTGTGAAAATCGCAAAAATTTTGGGTATCGAAATCTGGCAAAAGTCTGCATAAAAGGGCTCTCCTGGCCAAATGGTTTAACTTTGGCAGGTCCCTGCTGGTCTGTTATGAAACTAGAATATCTTTTGCACATTCTGGAAGTGATTGCGATCGCAAAGCTCTATTAGCTGCTGTGGAATCGACTTTTAAAAATGAGAGGTCGTAAAATTCGACAAAAAAATTTGGCGACGAAATCGAGCACATGCCTTCAAAAAAGGGCTCTCCTGGCCAAATGGTTTAACTTTGGCAGGTCCCTCGTGCTTTATCATGAAAGTAGACTTCGTGGGGCAGATTCTGGAAGTGATTGCGATCGCAAAGCTCTATTAGTTGCTTTGGAATCGGCTTTTGAAAAAAATTCTGTGAAAATCGCAAAAATTTTGGGTATCGAAATCTGGCAAAAGTCTGCATAAAAGGGCTCTCCTGGCCAAATGGTTTAACTTTGGCAGGTCCCTGCTGGTCTGTTATGAAACTAGAATATCTTTTGCACATTCTGGAAGTGATTGCGATCGCAAAGCTCTATTAGCTGCTGTGGAATCGACTTTTAAAAATGAGAGGTCGTAAAATTCGACAAAAAAATTTGGCGACGAAATCGAGCACATGCCTTCAAAAAAGGGCTCTCCTGGCCAAATGGTTTAACTTTGGCAGGTCCCTCGTGCTTTATCATGAAAGTAGACTTCGTGGGGCAGATTCTGGAAGTGATTGCGATCGCAAAGCTCTATTAGTTGCTTTGGAATCGGCTTTTGAAAAAAATTCTGTGAAAATCGCAAAAATTTTGGGTATCGAAATCTGGCAAAAGTCTGCATAAAAGGGCTCTCCTGGCCAAATGGTTTAACTTTGGCAGGTCCCTGCTGGTCTGTTATGAAACTAGAATATCTTTTGCACATTCTGGAAGTGATTGCGATCGCAAAGCTCTATTAGCTGCTGTGGAATCGACTTTTAAAAATGAGAGGTCGTAAAATTCGACAAAAAAATTTGGCGACGAAATCGAGCACATGCCTTCAAAAAAGGGCTCTCCTGGCCAAATGGTTTAACTTTGGCAGGTCCCTCGTGCTTTATCATGAAAGTAGACTTCGTGGGGCAGATTCTGGAAGTGATTGCGATCGCAAAGCTCTATTAGTTGCTTTGGAATCGGCTTTTGAAAAAAATTCTGTGAAAATCGCAAAAATTTTGGGTATCGAAATCTGGCAAAAGTCAGCATAAAAGGGCTCTCCTGGCCAAATGGTTTAACTTTGGCAGGTCCCTGCTGGTCTGTTATGAAACTAGAATATCTTTTGCACATTCTGGAAGTGATTGCGATCGCAAAGCTCTATTAGCTGCTGTGGAATCGACTTTTAAAAATGAGAGGTCGTAAAATTCGACAAAAAAATTTGGCGACGAAATCGAGCACATGCCTTCAAAAAAGGGCTCTCCTGGCCAAATGGTTTAACTTTGGCAGGTCCCTCGTGCTTTATCATGAAAGTAGACTTCGTGGGGCAGATTCTGGAAGTGATTGCGATCGCAAAGCTCTATTAGTTGCTTTGGAATCGGCTTTTGAAAAAAATTCTGTGAAAATCGCAAAAATTTTGGGTATCGAAATCTGGCAAAAGTCTGCATAAAAGGGCTCTCCTGGCCAAATGGTTTAACTTTGGCAGGTCCCTGCTGGTCTGTTATGAAACTAGAATATCTTTTGCACATTCTGGAAGTGATTGCGATCGCAAAGCTCTATTAGCTGCTGTGGAATCGACTTTTAAAAATGAGAGGTCGTAAAATTCGACAAAAAAATTTGGCGACGAAATCGAGCACATGCCTTCAAAAAAGGGCTCTCCTGGCCAAATGGTTTAACTTTGGCAGGTCCCTCGTGCTTTATCATGAAAGTAGACTTCGTGGGGCAGATTCTGGAAGTGATTGCGATCGCAAAGCTCTATTAGTTGCTTTGGAATCGGCTTTTGAAAAAAATTCTGTGAAAATCGCAAAAATTTTGGGTATCGAAATCTGGCAAAAGTCTGCATAAAAGGGCTCTCCTGGCCAAATGGTTTAACTTTGGCAGGTCCCTGCTGGTCTGTTATGAAACTAGAATATCTTTTGCACATTCTGGAAGTGATTGCGATCGCAAAGCTCTATTAGCTGCTGTGGAATCGACTTTTAAAAATGAGAGGTCGTAAAATTCGACAAAAAAATTTGGCGACGAAATCGAGCACATGCCTTCAAAAAAGGGCTCTCCTGGCCAAATGGTTTAACTTTGGCAGGTCCCTCGTGCTTTATCATGAAAGTAGACTTCGTGGGGCAGATTCTGGAAGTGATTGCGATCGCAAAGCTCTATTAGTTGCTTTGGAATCGGCTTTTGAAAAAAATTCTGTGAAAATCGCAAAAATTTTGGGTATCGAAATCTGGCAAAAGTCTGCATAAAAGGGCTCTCCTGGCCAAATGGTTTAACTTTGGCAGGTCCCTGCTGGTCTGTTATGAAACTAGAATATCTTTTGCACATTCTGGAAGTGATTGCGATCGCAAAGCTCTATTAGCTGCTGTGGAATCGACTTTTAAAAATGAGAGGTCGTAAAATTCGACAAAAAAATTTGGCGACGAAATCGAGCACATGCCTTCAAAAAAGGGCTCTCCTGGCCAAATGGTTTAACTTTGGCAGGTCCCTCGTGCTTTATCATGAAAGTAGACTTCGTGGGGCAGATTCTGGAAGTGATTGCGATCGCAAAGCTCTATTAGTTGCTTTGGAATCGGCTTTTGAAAAAAATTCTGTGAAAATCGCAAAAATTTTGGGTATCGAAATCTGGCAAAAGTCTGCATAAAAGGGCTCTCCTGGCCAAATGGTTTAACTTTGGCAGGTCCCTGCTGGTCTGTTATGAAACTAGAATATCTTTTGCACATTCTGGAAGTGATTGCGATCGCAAAGCTCTATTAGCTGCTGTGGAATCGACTTTTAAAAATGAGAGGTCGTAAAATTCGACAAAAAAATTTGGCGACGAAATCGAGCACATGCCTTCAAAAAAGGGCTCTCCTGGCCAAATGGTTTAACTTTGGCAGGTCCCTCGTGCTTTATCATGAAAGTAGACTTCGTGGGGCAGATTCTGGAAGTGATTGCGATCGCAAAGCTCTATTAGTTGCTTTGGAATCGGCTTTTGAAAAAAATTCTGTGAAAATCGCAAAAATTTTGGGTATCGAAATCTGGCAAAAGTCTGCATAAAAGGGCTCTCCTGGCCAAATGGTTTAACTTTGGCAGGTCCCTGCTGGTCTGTTATGAAACTAGAATATCTTTTGCACATTCTGGAAGTGATTGCGATCGCAAAGCTCTATTAGCTGCTGTGGAATCGACTTTTAAAAATGAGAGGTCGTAAAATTCGACAAAAAAATTTGGCGACGAAATCGAGCACATGCCTTCAAAAAAGGGCTCTCCTGGCCAAATGGTTTAACTTTGGCAGGTCCCTCGTGCTTTATCATGAAAGTAGACTTCGTGGGGCAGATTCTGGAAGTGATTGCGATCGCAAAGCTCTATTAGTTGCTTTGGAATCGGCTTTTGAAAAAAATTCTGTGAAAATCGCAAAAATTTTGGGTATCGAAATCTGGCAAAAGTCTGCATAAAAGGGCTCTCCTGGCCAAATGGTTTAACTTTGGCAGGTCCCTGCTGGTCTGTTATGAAACTAGAATATCTTTTGCACATTCTGGAAGTGATTGCGATCGCAAAGCTCTATTAGCTGCTGTGGAATCGACTTTTAAAAATGAGAGGTCGTAAAATTCGACAAAAAAATTTGGCGACGAAATCGAGCACATGCCTTCAAAAAAGGGCTCTCCTGGCCAAATGGTTTAACTTTGGCAGGTCCCTCGTGCTTTATCATGAAAGTAGACTTCGTGGGGCAGATTCTGGAAGTGATTGCGATCGCAAAGCTCTATTAGTTGCTTTGGAATCGGCTTTTGAAAAAAATTCTGTGAAAATCGCAAAAATTTTGGGTATCGAAATCTGGCAAAAGTCTGCATAAAAGGGCTCTCCTGGCCAAATGGTTTAACTTTGGCAGGTCCCTGCTGGTCTGTTATGAAACTAGAATATCTTTTGCACATTCTGGAAGTGATTGCGATCGCAAAGCTCTATTAGCTGCTGTGGAATCGACTTTTAAAAATGAGAGGTCGTAAAATTCGACAAAAAAATTTGGCGACGAAATCGAGCACATGCCTTCAAAAAAGGGCTCTCCTGGCCAAATGGTTTAACTTTGGCAGGTCCCTCGTGCTTTATCATGAAAGTAGACTTCGTGGGGCAGATTCTGGAAGTGATTGCGATCGCAAAGCTCTATTAGTTGCTTTGGAATCGGCTTTTGAAAAAAATTCTGTGAAAATCGCAAAAATTTTGGGTATCGAAATCTGGCAAAAGTCTGCATAAAAGGGCTCTCCTGGCCAAATGGTTTAACTTTGGCAGGTCCCTGCTGGTCTGTTATGAAACTAGAATATCTTTTGCACATTCTGGAAGTGATTGCGATCGCAAAGCTCTATTAGCTGCTGTGGAATCGACTTTTAAAAATGAGAGGTCGTAAAATTCGACAAAAAAATTTGGCGACGAAATCGAGCACATGCCTTCAAAAAAGGGCTCTCCTGGCCAAATGGTTTAACTTTGGCAGGTCCCTCGTGCTTTATCATGAAAGTAGACTTCGTGGGGCAGATTCTGGAAGTGATTGCGATCGCAAAGCTCTATTAGTTGCTTTGGAATCGGCTTTTGAAAAAAATTCTGTGAAAATCGCAAAAATTTTGGGTATCGAAATCTGGCAAAAGTCTGCATAAAAGGGCTCTCCTGGCCAAATGGTTTAACTTTGGCAGGTCCCTGCTGGTCTGTTATGAAACTAGAATATCTTTTGCACATTCTGGAAGTGATTGCGATCGCAAAGCTCTATTAGCTGCTGTGGAATCGACTTTTAAAAATGAGAGGTCGTAAAATTCGACAAAAAAATTTGGCGACGAAATCGAGCACATGCCTTCAAAAAAGGGCTCTCCTGGCCAAATGGTTTAACTTTGGCAGGTCCCTCGTGCTTTATCATGAAAGTAGACTTCGTGGGGCAGATTCTGGAAGTGATTGCGATCGCAAAGCTCTATTAGTTGCTTTGGAATCGGCTTTTGAAAAAAATTCTGTGAAAATCGCAAAAATTTTGGGTATCGAAATCTGGCAAAAGTCTGCATAAAAGGGCTCTCCTGGCCAAATGGTTTAACTTTGGCAGGTCCCTGCTGGTCTGTTATGAAACTAGAATATCTTTTGCACATTCTGGAAGTGATTGCGATCGCAAAGCTCTATTAGCTGCTGTGGAATCGACTTTTAAAAATGAGAGGTCGTAAAATTCGACAAAAAAATTTGGCGACGAAATCGAGCACATGCCTTCAAAAAAGGGCTCTCCTGGCCAAATGGTTTAACTTTGGCAGGTCCCTCGTGCTTTATCATGAAAGTAGACTTCGTGGGGCAGATTCTGGAAGTGATTGCGATCGCAAAGCTCTATTAGTTGCTTTGGAATCGGCTTTTGAAAAAAATTCTGTGAAAATCGCAAAAATTTTGGGTATCGAAATCTGGCAAAAGTCTGCATAAAAGGGCTCTCCTGGCCAAATGGTTTAACTTTGGCAGGTCCCTGCTGGTCTGTTATGAAACTAGAATATCTTTTGCACATTCTGGAAGTGATTGCGATCGCAAAGCTCTATTAGCTGCTGTGGAATCGACTTTTAAAAATGAGAGGTCGTAAAATTCGACAAAAAAATTTGGCGACGAAATCGAGCACATGCCTTCAAAAAAGGGCTCTCCTGGCCAAATGGTTTAACTTTGGCAGGTCCCTCGTGCTTTATCATGAAAGTAGACTTCGTGGGGCAGATTCTGGAAGTGATTGCGATCGCAAAGCTCTATTAGTTGCTTTGGAATCGGCTTTTGAAAAAAATTCTGTGAAAATCGCAAAAATTTTGGGTATCGAAATCTGGCAAAAGTCTGCATAAAAGGGCTCTCCTGGCCAAATGGTTTAACTTTGGCAGGTCCCTGCTGGTCTGTTATGAAACTAGAATATCTTTTGCACATTCTGGAAGTGATTGCGATCGCAAAGCTCTATTAGCTGCTGTGGAATCGACTTTTAAAAATGAGAGGTCGTAAAATTCGACAAAAAAATTTGGCGACGAAATCGAGCACATGCCTTCAAAAAAGGGCTCTCCTGGCCAAATGGTTTAACTTTGGCAGGTCCCTCGTGCTTTATCATGAAAGTAGACTTCGTGGGGCAGATTCTGGAAGTGATTGCGATCGCAAAGCTCTATTAGTTGCTTTGGAATCGGCTTTTGAAAAAAATTCTGTGAAAATCGCAAAAATTTTGGGTATCGAAATCTGGCAAAAGTCTGCATAAAAGGGCTCTCCTGGCCAAATGGTTTAACTTTGGCAGGTCCCTGCTGGTCTGTTATGAAACTAGAATATCTTTTGCACATTCTGGAAGTGATTGCGATCGCAAAGCTCTATTAGCTGCTGTGGAATCGACTTTTAAAAATGAGAGGTCGTAAAATTCGACAAAAAAATTTGGCGACGAAATCGAGCACATGCCTTCAAAAAAGGGCTCTCCTGGCCAAATGGTTTAACTTTGGCAGGTCCCTCGTGCTTTATCATGAAAGTAGACTTCGTGGGGCAGATTCTGGAAGTGATTGCGATCGCAAAGCTCTATTAGTTGCTTTGGAATCGGCTTTTGAAAAAAATTCTGTGAAAATCGCAAAAATTTTGGGTATCGAAATCTGGCAAAAGTCTGCATAAAAGGGCTCTCCTGGCCAAATGGTTTAACTTTGGCAGGTCCCTGCTGGTCTGTTATGAAACTAGAATATCTTTTGCACATTCTGGAAGTGATTGCGATCGCAAAGCTCTATTAGCTGCTGTGGAATCGACTTTTAAAAATGAGAGGTCGTAAAATTCGACAAAAAAATTTGGCGACGAAATCGAGCACATGCCTTCAAAAAAGGGCTCTCCTGGCCAAATGGTTTAACTTTGGCAGGTCCCTCGTGCTTTATCATGAAAGTAGACTTCGTGGGGCAGATTCTGGAAGTGATTGCGATCGCAAAGCTCTATTAGTTGCTTTGGAATCGGCTTTTGAAAAAAATTCTGTGAAAATCGCAAAAATTTTGGGTATCGAAATCTGGCAAAAGTCTGCATAAAAGGGCTCTCCTGGCCAAATGGTTTAACTTTGGCAGGTCCCTGCTGGTCTGTTATGAAACTAGAATATCTTTTGCACATTCTGGAAGTGATTGCGATCGCAAAGCTCTATTAGCTGCTGTGGAATCGACTTTTAAAAATGAGAGGTCGTAAAATTCGACAAAAAAATTTGGCGACGAAATCGAGCACATGCCTTCAAAAAAGGGCTCTCCTGGCCAAATGGTTTAACTTTGGCAGGTCCCTCGTGCTTTATCATGAAAGTAGACTTCGTGGGCAGATTCTGGAAGTGATTGCGATCGCAAAGCTCTATTAGTTGCTTTGGAATCGGCTTTTGAAAAAAATTCTGTGAAAATCGCAAAAATTTTGGGTATCGAAATCTGGCAAAAGTCTGCATAAAAGGGCTCTCCTGGCCAAATGGTTTAACTTTGGCAGGTCCCTGCTGGTCTGTTATGAAACTAGAATATCTTTTGCACATTCTGGAAGTGATTGCGATCGCAAAGCTCTATTAGTTGCTGTGGAATCGACTTTTAAAAATGAGAGGTCGTAAAATTCGTCAAAAAAATTTGGCGACGAAATCGAGCACATGCCTTCATAAAAGGGCTCTCCTGGCCAAATGGTTTAACTTTGGCAGGTCCCTCGTGCTTTATCATGAAAGTAGACTTCGTGGGGCAGATTCTGGAAGTGATTGCGATCGCAAAGCTCTATTAGTTGCTTTGGAATCGGCTTTTGAAAAAAATTCTGTGAAAATCGCAAAAATTTTGGGTATCGAAATCTGGCAAAAGTCTGCATAAAAGGGCTCTCCTGGCCAAATGGTTTAACTTTGGCAGGTCCCTGCTGGTCTGTTATGAAACTAGAATATCTTTTGCACATTCTGGAAGTGATTGCGATCGCAAAGCTCTATTAGTTGCTGTGGAATCGACTTTTAAAAATGAGAGGTCGTAAAATTCGTCAAAAAAATTTGGCGACGAAATCGAGCACATGCCTTCATAAAAGGGCTCTCCTGGCCAAATGGTTTAACTTTGGCAGGTCCCTCGTGCTTTATCATGAAAGTAGACTTCGTGGGGCAGATTCTGGAAGTGATTGCGATCGCAAAGCTCTATTAGTTGCTTTGGAATCGGCTTTTGAAAAAAATTCTGTGAAAATCGCAAAAATTTTGGGTATCGAAATCTGGCAAAAGTCTGCATAAAAGGGCTCTCCTGGCCAAATGGTTTAACTTTGGCAGGTCCCTGCTGGTCTGTTATGAAACTAGAATATCTTTTGCACATTCTGGAAGTGATTGCGATCGCAAAGCTCTATTAGTTGCTGTGGAATCGACTTTTAAAAATGAGAGGTCGTAAAATTCGTCAAAAAAATTTGGCGACGAAATCGAGCACATGCCTTCATAAAAGGGCTCTCCTGGCCAAATGGTTTAACTTTGGCAGGTCCCTCGTGCTTTATCATGAAAGTAGACTTCGTGGGGCAGATTCTGGAAGTGATTGCGATCGCAAAGCTCTATTAGTTGCTTTGGAATCGGCTTTTGAAAAAAATTCTGTGAAAATCGCAAAAATTTTGGGTATCGAAATCTGGCAAAAGTCTGCATAAAAGGGCTCTCCTGGCCAAATGGTTTAACTTTGGCAGGTCCCTGCTGGTCTGTTATGAAACTAGAATATCTTTTGCACATTCTGGAAGTGATTGCGATCGCAAAGCTCTATTAGTTGCTGTGGAATCGACTTTTAAAAATGAGAGGTCGTAAAATTCGTCAAAAAAATTTGGCGACGAAATCGAGCACATGCCTTCATAAAAGGGCTCTCCTGGCCAAATGGTTTAACTTTGGCAGGTCCCTCGTGCTTTATCATGAAAGTAGACTTCGTGGGGCAGATTCTGGAAGTGATTGCGATCGCAAAGCTCTATTAGTTGCTTTGGAATCGGCTTTTGAAAAAAATTCTGTGAAAATCGCAAAAATTTTGGGTATCGAAATCTGGCAAAAGTCTGCATAAAAGGGCTCTCCTGGCCAAATGGTTTAACTTTGGCAGGTCCCTGCTGGTCTGTTATGAAACTAGAATATCTTTTGCACATTCTGGAAGTGATTGCGATCGCAAAGCTCTATTAGTTGCTGTGGAATCGACTTTTAAAAATGAGAGGTCGTAAAATTCGTCAAAAAAATTTGGCGACGAAATCGAGCACATGCCTTCATAAAAGGGCTCTCCTGGCCAAATGGTTTAACTTTGGCAGGTCCCTCGTGCTTTATCATGAAAGTAGACTTCGTGGGGCAGATTCTGGAAGTGATTGCGATCGCAAAGCTCTATTAGTTGCTTTGGAATCGGCTTTTGAAAAAAATTCTGTGAAAATCGCAAAAATTTTGGGTATCGAAATCTGGCAAAAGTCTGCATAAAAGGGCTCTCCTGGCCAAATGGTTTAACTTTGGCAGGTCCCTGCTGGTCTGTTATGAAACTAGAATATCTTTTGCACATTCTGGAAGTGATTGCGATCGCAAAGCTCTATTAGTTGCTGTGGAATCGACTTTTAAAAATGAGAGGTCGTAAAATTCGTCAAAAAAATTTGGCGACGAAATCGAGCACATGCCTTCATAAAAGGGCTCTCCTGGCCAAATGGTTTAACTTTGGCAGGTCCCTCGTGCTTTATCATGAAAGTAGACTTCGTGGGGCAGATTCTGGAAGTGATTGCGATCGCAAAGCTCTATTAGTTGCTTTGGAATCGGCTTTTGAAAAAAATTCTGTGAAAATCGCAAAAATTTTGGGTATCGAAATCTGGCAAAAGTCTGCATAAAAGGGCTCTCCTGGCCAAATGGTTTAACTTTGGCAGGTCCCTGCTGGTCTGTTATGAAACTAGAATATCTTTTGCACATTCTGGAAGTGATTGCGATCGCAAAGCTCTATTAGTTGCTGTGGAATCGACTTTTAAAAATGAGAGGTCGTAAAATTCGTCAAAAAAATTTGGCGACGAAATCGAGCACATGCCTTCATAAAAGGGCTCTCCTGGCCAAATGGTTTAACTTTGGCAGGTCCCTCGTGCTTTATCATGAAAGTAGACTTCGTGGGGCAGATTCTGGAAGTGATTGCGATCGCAAAGCTCTATTAGTTGCTTTGGAATCGGCTTTTGAAAAAAATTCTGTGAAAATCGCAAAAATTTTGGGTATCGAAATCTGGCAAAAGTCTGCATAAAAGGGCTCTCCTGGCCAAATGGTTTAACTTTGGCAGGTCCCTGCTGGTCTGTTATGAAACTAGAATATCTTTTGCACATTCTGGAAGTGATTGCGATCGCAAAGCTCTATTAGTTGCTGTGGAATCGACTTTTAAAAATGAGAGGTCGTAAAATTCGTCAAAAAAATTTGGCGACGAAATCGAGCACATGCCTTCATAAAAGGGCTCTCCTGGCCAAATGGTTTAACTTTGGCAGGTCCCTCGTGCTTTATCATGAAAGTAGACTTCGTGGGGCAGATTCTGGAAGTGATTGCGATCGCAAAGCTCTATTAGTTGCTTTGGAATCGGCTTTTGAAAAAAATTCTGTGAAAATCGCAAAAATTTTGGGTATCGAAATCTGGCAAAAGTCTGCATAAAAGGGCTCTCCTGGCCAAATGGTTTAACTTTGGCAGGTCCCTGCTGGTCTGTTATGAAACTAGAATATCTTTTGCACATTCTGGAAGTGATTGCGATCGCAAAGCTCTATTAGTTGCTGTGGAATCGACTTTTAAAAATGAGAGGTCGTAAAATTCGTCAAAAAAATTTGGCGACGAAATCGAGCACATGCCTTCATAAAAGGGCTCTCCTGGCCAAATGGTTTAACTTTGGCAGGTCCCTCGTGCTTTATCATGAAAGTAGACTTCGTGGGGCAGATTCTGGAAGTGATTGCGATCGCAAAGCTCTATTAGTTGCTTTGGAATCGGCTTTTGAAAAAAATTCTGTGAAAATCGCAAAAATTTTGGGTATCGAAATCTGGCAAAAGTCTGCATAAAAGGGCTCTCCTGGCCAAATGGTTTAACTTTGGCAGGTCCCTGCTGGTCTGTTATGAAACTAGAATATCTTTTGCACATTCTGGAAGTGATTGCGATCGCAAAGCTCTATTAGTTGCTGTGGAATCGACTTTTAAAAATGAGAGGTCGTAAAATTCGTCAAAAAAATTTGGCGACGAAATCGAGCACATGCCTTCATAAAAGGGCTCTCCTGGCCAAATGGTTTAACTTTGGCAGGTCCCTCGTGCTTTATCATGAAAGTAGACTTCGTGGGGCAGATTCTGGAAGTGATTGCGATCGCAAAGCTCTATTAGTTGCTTTGGAATCGGCTTTTGAAAAAAATTCTGTGAAAATCGCAAAAATTTTGGGTATCGAAATCTGGCAAAAGTCTGCATAAAAGGGCTCTCCTGGCCAAATGGTTTAACTTTGGCAGGTCCCTGCTGGTCTGTTATGAAACTAGAATATCTTTTGCACATTCTGGAAGTGATTGCGATCGCAAAGCTCTATTAGTTGCTGTGGAATCGACTTTTAAAAATGAGAGGTCGTAAAATTCGTCAAAAAAATTTGGCGACGAAATCGAGCACATGCCTTCATAAAAGGGCTCTCCTGGCCAAATGGTTTAACTTTGGCAGGTCCCTCGTGCTTTATCATGAAAGTAGACTTCGTGGGGCAGATTCTGGAAGTGATTGCGATCGCAAAGCTCTATTAGTTGCTTTGGAATCGGCTTTTGAAAAAAATTCTGTGAAAATCGCAAAAATTTTGGGTATCGAAATCTGGCAAAAGTCTGCATAAAAGGGCTCTCCTGGCCAAATGGTTTAACTTTGGCAGGTCCCTGCTGGTCTGTTATGAAACTAGAATATCTTTTGCACATTCTGGAAGTGATTGCGATCGCAAAGCTCTATTAGTTGCTGTGGAATCGACTTTTAAAAATGAGAGGTCGTAAAATTCGTCAAAAAAATTTGGCGACGAAATCGAGCACATGCCTTCATAAAAGGGCTCTCCTGGCCAAATGGTTTAACTTTGGCAGGTCCCTCGTGCTTTATCATGAAAGTAGACTTCGTGGGGCAGATTCTGGAAGTGATTGCGATCGCAAAGCTCTATTAGTTGCTTTGGAATCGGCTTTTGAAAAAAATTCTGTGAAAATCGCAAAAATTTTGGGTATCGAAATCTGGCAAAAGTCTGCATAAAAGGGCTCTCCTGGCCAAATGGTTTAACTTTGGCAGGTCCCTGCTGGTCTGTTATGAAACTAGAATATCTTTTGCACATTCTGGAAGTGATTGCGATCGCAAAGCTCTATTAGTTGCTGTGGAATCGACTTTTAAAAATGAGAGGTCGTAAAATTCGTCAAAAAAATTTGGCGACGAAATCGAGCACATGCCTTCATAAAAGGGCTCTCCTGGCCAAATGGTTTAACTTTGGCAGGTCCCTCGTGCTTTATCATGAAAGTAGACTTCGTGGGGCAGATTCTGGAAGTGATTGCGATCGCAAAGCTCTATTAGTTGCTTTGGAATCGGCTTTTGAAAAAAATTCTGTGAAAATCGCAAAAATTTTGGGTATCGAAATCTGGCAAAAGTCTGCATAAAAGGGCTCTCCTGGCCAAATGGTTTAACTTTGGCAGGTCCCTGCTGGTCTGTTATGAAACTAGAATATCTTTTGCACATTCTGGAAGTGATTGCGATCGCAAAGCTCTATTAGTTGCTGTGGAATCGACTTTTAAAAATGAGAGGTCGTAAAATTCGTCAAAAAAATTTGGCGACGAAATCGAGCACATGCCTTCATAAAAGGGCTCTCCTGGCCAAATGGTTTAACTTTGGCAGGTCCCTCGTGCTTTATCATGAAAGTAGACTTCGTGGGGCAGATTCTGGAAGTGATTGCGATCGCAAAGCTCTATTAGTTGCTTTGGAATCGGCTTTTGAAAAAAATTCTGTGAAAATCGCAAAAATTTTGGGTATCGAAATCTGGCAAAAGTCTGCATAAAAGGGCTCTCCTGGCCAAATGGTTTAACTTTGGCAGGTCCCTGCTGGTCTGTTATGAAACTAGAATATCTTTTGCACATTCTGGAAGTGATTGCGATCGCAAAGCTCTATTAGTTGCTGTGGAATCGACTTTTAAAAATGAGAGGTCGTAAAATTCGTCAAAAAAATTTGGCGACGAAATCGAGCACATGCCTTCATAAAAGGGCTCTCCTGGCCAAATGGTTTAACTTTGGCAGGTCCCTCGTGCTTTATCATGAAAGTAGACTTCGTGGGGCAGATTCTGGAAGTGATTGCGATCGCAAAGCTCTATTAGTTGCTTTGGAATCGGCTTTTGAAAAAAATTCTGTGAAAATCGCAAAAATTTTGGGTATCGAAATCTGGCAAAAGTCTGCATAAAAGGGCTCTCCTGGCCAAATGGTTTAACTTTGGCAGGTCCCTGCTGGTCTGTTATGAAACTAGAATATCTTTTGCACATTCTGGAAGTGATTGCGATCGCAAAGCTCTATTAGTTGCTGTGGAATCGACTTTTAAAAATGAGGTCGTAAAATTCGTCAAAAAAATTTGGCGACGAAATCGAGCACATGCCTTCATAAAAGGGCTCTCCTGGCCAAATGGTTTAACTTTGGCAGGTCCCTCGTGCTTTATCATGAAAGTAGACTTCGTGGGGCAGATTCTGGAAGTGATTGCGATCGCAAAGCTCTATTAGTTGCTTTGGAATCGGCTTTTGAAAAAAATTCTGTGAAAATCGCAAAAATTTTGGGTATCGAAATCTGGCAAAAGTCTGCATAAAAGGGCTCTCCTGGCCAAATGGTTTAACTTTGGCAGGTCCCTGCTGGTCTGTTATGAAACTAGAATATCTTTTGCACATTCTGGAAGTGATTGCGATCGCAAAGCTCTATTAGTTGCTGTGGAATCGACTTTTAAAAATGAGAGGTCGTAAAATTCGTCAAAAAAATTTGGCGACGAAATCGAGCACATGCCTTCATAAAAGGGCTCTCCTGGCCAAATGGTTTAACTTTGGCAGGTCCCTCGTGCTTTATCATGAAAGTAGACTTCGTGGGGCAGATTCTGGAAGTGATTGCGATCGCAAAGCTCTATTAGTTGCTTTGGAATCGGCTTTTGAAAAAAATTCTGTGAAAATCGCAAAAATTTTGGGTATCGAAATCTGGCAAAAGTCTGCATAAAAGGGCTCTCCTGGCCAAATGGTTTAACTTTGGCAGGTCCCTGCTGGTCTGTTATGAAACTAGAATATCTTTTGCACATTCTGGAAGTGATTGCGATCGCAAAGCTCTATTAGTTGCTGTGGAATCGACTTTTAAAAATGAGAGGTCGTAAAATTCGTCAAAAAAATTTGGCGACGAAATCGAGCACATGCCTTCATAAAAGGGCTCTCCTGGCCAAATGGTTTAACTTTGGCAGGTCCCTCGTGCTTTATCATGAAAGTAGACTTCGTGGGGCAGATTCTGGAAGTGATTGCGATCGCAAAGCTCTATTAGTTGCTTTGGAATCGGCTTTTGAAAAAAATTCTGTGAAAATCGCAAAAATTTTGGGTATCGAAATCTGGCAAAAGTCTGCATAAAAGGGCTCTCCTGGCCAAATGGTTTAACTTTGGCAGGTCCCTGCTGGTCTGTTATGAAACTAGAATATCTTTTGCACATTCTGGAAGTGATTGCGATCGCAAAGCTCTATTAGTTGCTGTGGAATCGACTTTTAAAAATGAGAGGTCGTAAAATTCGTCAAAAAAATTTGGCGACGAAATCGAGCACATGCCTTCATAAAAGGGCTCTCCTGGCCAAATGGTTTAACTTTGGCAGGTCCCTCGTGCTTTATCATGAAAGTAGACTTCGTGGGGCAGATTCTGGAAGTGATTGCGATCGCAAAGCTCTATTAGTTGCTTTGGAATCGGCTTTTGAAAAAAATTCTGTGAAAATCGCAAAAATTTTGGGTATCGAAATCTGGCAAAAGTCTGCATAAAAGGGCTCTCCTGGCCAAATGGTTTAACTTTGGCAGGTCCCTGCTGGTCTGTTATGAAACTAGAATATCTTTTGCACATTCTGGAAGTGATTGCGATCGCAAAGCTCTATTAGTTGCTGTGGAATCGACTTTTAAAAATGAGAGGTCGTAAAATTCGTCAAAAAAATTTGGCGACGAAATCGAGCACATGCCTTCATAAAAGGGCTCTCCTGGCCAAATGGTTTAACTTTGGCAGGTCCCTCGTGCTTTATCATGAAAGTAGACTTCGTGGGGCAGATTCTGGAAGTGATTGCGATCGCAAAGCTCTATTAGTTGCTTTGGAATCGGCTTTTGAAAAAAATTCTGTGAAAATCGCAAAAATTTTGGGTATCGAAATCTGGCAAAAGTCTGCATAAAAGGGCTCTCCTGGCCAAATGGTTTAACTTTGGCAGGTCCCTGCTGGTCTGTTATGAAACTAGAATATCTTTTGCACATTCTGGAAGTGATTGCGATCGCAAAGCTCTATTAGTTGCTGTGGAATCGACTTTTAAAAATGAGAGGTCGTAAAATTCGTCAAAAAAATTTGGCGACGAAATCGAGCACATGCCTTCATAAAAGGGCTCTCCTGGCCAAATGGTTTAACTTTGGCAGGTCCCTCGTGCTTTATCATGAAAGTAGACTTCGTGGGGCAGATTCTGGAAGTGATTGCGATCGCAAAGCTCTATTAGTTGCTTTGGAATCGGCTTTTGAAAAAAATTCTGTGAAAATCGCAAAAATTTTGGGTATCGAAATCTGGCAAAAGTCTGCATAAAAGGGCTCTCCTGGCCAAATGGTTTAACTTTGGCAGGTCCCTGCTGGTCTGTTATGAAACTAGAATATCTTTTGCACATTCTGGAAGTGATTGCGATCGCAAAGCTCTATTAGTTGCTGTGGAATCGACTTTTAAAAATGAGAGGTCGTAAAATTCGTCAAAAAAATTTGGCGACGAAATCGAGCACATGCCTTCATAAAAGGGCTCTCCTGGCCAAATGGTTTAACTTTGGCAGGTCCCTCGTGCTTTATCATGAAAGTAGACTTCGTGGGGCAGATTCTGGAAGTGATTGCGATCGCAAAGCTCTATTAGTTGCTTTGGAATCGGCTTTTGAAAAAAATTCTGTGAAAATCGCAAAAATTTTGGGTATCGAAATCTGGCAAAAGTCTGCATAAAAGGGCTCTCCTGGCCAAATGGTTTAACTTTGGCAGGTCCCTGCTGGTCTGTTATGAAACTAGAATATCTTTTGCACATTCTGGAAGTGATTGCGATCGCAAAGCTCTATTAGTTGCTGTGGAATCGACTTTTAAAAATGAGAGGTCGTAAAATTCGTCAAAAAAATTTGGCGACGAAATCGAGCACATGCCTTCATAAAAGGGCTCTCCTGGCCAAATGGTTTAACTTTGGCAGGTCCCTCGTGCTTTATCATGAAAGTAGACTTCGTGGGGCAGATTCTGGAAGTGATTGCGATCGCAAAGCTCTATTAGTTGCTTTGGAATCGGCTTTTGAAAAAAATTCTGTGAAAATCGCAAAAATTTTGGGTATCGAAATCTGGCAAAAGTCTGCATAAAAGGGCTCTCCTGGCCAAATGGTTTAACTTTGGCAGGTCCCTGCTGGTCTGTTATGAAACTAGAATATCTTTTGCACATTCTGGAAGTGATTGCGATCGCAAAGCTCTATTAGTTGCTGTGGAATCGACTTTTAAAAATGAGAGGTCGTAAAATTCGTCAAAAAAATTTGGCGACGAAATCGAGCACATGCCTTCATAAAAGGGCTCTCCTGGCCAAATGGTTTAACTTTGGCAGGTCCCTCGTGCTTTATCATGAAAGTAGACTTCGTGGGGCAGATTCTGGAAGTGATTGCGATCGCAAAGCTCTATTAGTTGCTTTGGAATCGGCTTTTGAAAAAAATTCTGTGAAAATCGCAAAAATTTTGGGTATCGAAATCTGGCAAAAGTCTGCATAAAAGGGCTCTCCTGGCCAAATGGTTTAACTTTGGCAGGTCCCTGCTGGTCTGTTATGAAACTAGAATATCTTTTGCACATTCTGGAAGTGATTGCGATCGCAAAGCTCTATTAGTTGCTGTGGAATCGACTTTTAAAAATGAGAGGTCGTAAAATTCGTCAAAAAAATTTGGCGACGAAATCGAGCACATGCCTTCATAAAAGGGCTCTCCTGGCCAAATGGTTTAACTTTGGCAGGTCCCTCGTGCTTTATCATGAAAGTAGACTTCGTGGGGCAGATTCTGGAAGTGATTGCGATCGCAAAGCTCTATTAGTTGCTTTGGAATCGGCTTTTGAAAAAAATTCTGTGAAAATCGCAAAAATTTTGGGTATCGAAATCTGGCAAAAGTCTGCATAAAAGGGCTCTCCTGGCCAAATGGTTTAACTTTGGCAGGTCCCTGCTGGTCTGTTATGAAACTAGAATATCTTTTGCACATTCTGGAAGTGATTGCGATCGCAAAGCTCTATTAGTTGCTGTGGAATCGACTTTTAAAAATGAGAGGTCGTAAAATTCGTCAAAAAAATTTGGCGACGAAATCGAGCACATGCCTTCATAAAAGGGCTCTCCTGGCCAAATGGTTTAACTTTGGCAGGTCCCTCGTGCTTTATCATGAAAGTAGACTTCGTGGGGCAGATTCTGGAAGTGATTGCGATCGCAAAGCTCTATTAGTTGCTTTGGAATCGGCTTTTGAAAAAAATTCTGTGAAAATCGCAAAAATTTTGGGTATCGAAATCTGGCAAAAGTCTGCATAAAAGGGCTCTCCTGGCCAAATGGTTTAACTTTGGCAGGTCCCTGCTGGTCTGTTATGAAACTAGAATATCTTTTGCACATTCTGGAAGTGATTGCGATCGCAAAGCTCTATTAGTTGCTGTGGAATCGACTTTTAAAAATGAGAGGTCGTAAAATTCGTCAAAAAAATTTGGCGACGAAATCGAGCACATGCCTTCATAAAAGGGCTCTCCTGGCCAAATGGTTTAACTTTGGCAGGTCCCTCGTGCTTTATCATGAAAGTAGACTTCGTGGGGCAGATTCTGGAAGTGATTGCGATCGCAAAGCTCTATTAGTTGCTTTGGAATCGGCTTTTGAAAAAAATTCTGTGAAAATCGCAAAAATTTTGGGTATCGAAATCTGGCAAAAGTCTGCATAAAAGGGCTCTCCTGGCCAAATGGTTTAACTTTGGCAGGTCCCTGCTGGTCTGTTATGAAACTAGAATATCTTTTGCACATTCTGGAAGTGATTGCGATCGCAAAGCTCTATTAGTTGCTGTGGAATCGACTTTTAAAAATGAGAGGTCGTAAAATTCGTCAAAAAAATTTGGCGACGAAATCGAGCACATGCCTTCATAAAAGGGCTCTCCTGGCCAAATGGTTTAACTTTGGCAGGTCCCTCGTGCTTTATCATGAAAGTAGACTTCGTGGGGCAGATTCTGGAAGTGATTGCGATCGCAAAGCTCTATTAGTTGCTTTGGAATCGGCTTTTGAAAAAAATTCTGTGAAAATCGCAAAAATTTTGGGTATCGAAATCTGGCAAAAGTCTGCATAAAAGGGCTCTCCTGGCCAAATGGTTTAACTTTGGCAGGTCCCTGCTGGTCTGTTATGAAACTAGAATATCTTTTGCACATTCTGGAAGTGATTGCGATCGCAAAGCTCTACGCCAAATGGTTTAACTTTGGCAGGTCCCTCGTTTGAAAGTAGACTCTGGGCAGAATTGCGATCGCAAAGCTCTATTAGTTGCTTTGGAATCGGCTTTTGAAAAAAATTCTGTGAAAATCGCAAAAATTTTGGGTATCGAAATCTGGCAAAAGTCTGCATAAAAGGGCTCTCCTGCCAAATTGCGATCGCAAAGCTCTATTAGTTGCTTTGGAATCGGCTTTTGAAAAAAATTCTGTGAAAATCGCAAAAATTTTGGGTATCGAAATCTGGCAAAAGTCTGCATAAAAGGGCTCTCCTGGCCAAATGGTTTAACTTTGGCAGGTCCCTGCTGGTCTGTTATGAAACTAGAATATCTTTTGCACATTCTGGAAGTGATTGCGATCGCAAAGCTCTATTAGTTGCTGTGGAATCGACTTTTAAAAATGAGAGGTCGTAAAATTCGTCAAAAAAATTTGGCGACGAAATCGAGCACATGCCTTCATAAAAGGGCTCTCCTGGCCAAATGGTTTAACTTTGGCAGGTCCCTCGTGCTTTATCATGAAAGTAGACTTCGTGGGGCAGATTCTGGAAGTGATTGCGATCGCAAAGCTCTATTAGTTGCTTTGGAATCGGCTTTTGAAAAAAATTCTGTGAAAATCGCAAAAATTTTGGGTATCGAAATCTGGCAAAAGTCTGCATAAAAGGGCTCTCCTGGCCAAATGGTTTAACTTTGGCAGGTCCCTGCTGGTCTGTTATGAAACTAGAATATCTTTTGCACATTCTGGAAGTGATTGCGATCGCAAAGCTCTATTAGTTGCTGTGGAATCGACTTTTAAAAATGAGAGGTCGTAAAATTCGTCAAAAAAATTTGGCGACGAAATCGAGCACATGCCTTCATAAAAGGGCTCTCCTGGCCAAATGGTTTAACTTTGGCAGGTCCCTCGTGCTTTATCATGAAAGTAGACTTCGTGGGGCAGATTCTGGAAGTGATTGCGATCGCAAAGCTCTATTAGTTGCTTTGGAATCGGCTTTTGAAAAAAATTCTGTGAAAATCGCAAAAATTTTGGGTATCGAAATCTGGCAAAAGTCTGCATAAAAGGGCTCTCCTGGCCAAATGGTTTAACTTTGGCAGGTCCCTGCTGGTCTGTTATGAAACTAGAATATCTTTTGCACATTCTGGAAGTGATTGCGATCGCAAAGCTCTATTAGTTGCTGTGGAATCGACTTTTAAAAATGAGAGGTCGTAAAATTCGTCAAAAAAATTTGGCGACGAAATCGAGCACATGCCTTCATAAAAGGGCTCTCCTGGCCAAATGGTTTAACTTTGGCAGGTCCCTCGTGCTTTATCATGAAAGTAGACTTCGTGGGGCAGATTCTGGAAGTGATTGCGATCGCAAAGCTCTATTAGTTGCTTTGGAATCGGCTTTTGAAAAAAATTCTGTGAAAATCGCAAAAATTTTGGGTATCGAAATCTGGCAAAAGTCTGCATAAAAGGGCTCTCCTGGCCAAATGGTTTAACTTTGGCAGGTCCCTGCTGGTCTGTTATGAAACTAGAATATCTTTTGCACATTCTGGAAGTGATTGCGATCGCAAAGCTCTATTAGTTGCTGTGGAATCGACTTTTAAAAATGAGAGGTCGTAAAATTCGTCAAAAAAATTTGGCGACGAAATCGAGCACATGCCTTCATAAAAGGGCTCTCCTGGCCAAATGGTTTAACTTTGGCAGGTCCCTCGTGCTTTATCATGAAAGTAGACTTCGTGGGGCAGATTCTGGAAGTGATTGCGATCGCAAAGCTCTATTAGTTGCTTTGGAATCGGCTTTTGAAAAAAATTCTGTGAAAATCGCAAAAATTTTGGGTATCGAAATCTGGCAAAAGTCTGCATAAAAGGGCTCTCCTGGCCAAATGGTTTAACTTTGGCAGGTCCCTGCTGGTCTGTTATGAAACTAGAATATCTTTTGCACATTCTGGAAGTGATTGCGATCGCAAAGCTCTATTAGTTGCTGTGGAATCGACTTTTAAAAATGAGAGGTCGTAAAATTCGTCAAAAAAATTTGGCGACGAAATCGAGCACATGCCTTCATAAAAGGGCTCTCCTGGCCAAATGGTTTAACTTTGGCAGGTCCCTCGTGCTTTATCATGAAAGTAGACTTCGTGGGGCAGATTCTGGAAGTGATTGCGATCGCAAAGCTCTATTAGTTGCTTTGGAATCGGCTTTTGAAAAAAATTCTGTGAAAATCGCAAAAATTTTGGGTATCGAAATCTGGCAAAAGTCTGCATAAAAGGGCTCTCCTGGCCAAATGGTTTAACTTTGGCAGGTCCCTGCTGGTCTGTTATGAAACTAGAATATCTTTTGCACATTCTGGAAGTGATTGCGATCGCAAAGCTCTATTAGTTGCTGTGGAATCGACTTTTAAAAATGAGAGGTCGTAAAATTCGTCAAAAAAATTTGGCGACGAAATCGAGCACATGCCTTCATAAAAGGGCTCTCCTGGCCAAATGGTTTAACTTTGGCAGGTCCCTCGTGCTTTATCATGAAAGTAGACTTCGTGGGGCAGATTCTGGAAGTGATTGCGATCGCAAAGCTCTATTAGTTGCTTTGGAATCGGCTTTTGAAAAAAATTCTGTGAAAATCGCAAAAATTTTGGGTATCGAAATCTGGCAAAAGTCTGCATAAAAGGGCTCTCCTGGCCAAATGGTTTAACTTTGGCAGGTCCCTGCTGGTCTGTTATGAAACTAGAATATCTTTTGCACATTCTGGAAGTGATTGCGATCGCAAAGCTCTATTAGTTGCTGTGGAATCGACTTTTAAAAATGAGAGGTCGTAAAATTCGTCAAAAAAATTTGGCGACGAAATCGAGCACATGCCTTCATAAAAGGGCTCTCCTGGCCAAATGGTTTAACTTTGGCAGGTCCCTCGTGCTTTATCATGAAAGTAGACTTCGTGGGGCAGATTCTGGAAGTGATTGCGATCGCAAAGCTCTATTAGTTGCTTTGGAATCGGCTTTTGAAAAAAATTCTGTGAAAATCGCAAAAATTTTGGGTATCGAAATCTGGCAAAAGTCTGCATAAAAGGGCTCTCCTGGCCAAATGGTTTAACTTTGGCAGGTCCCTGCTGGTCTGTTATGAAACTAGAATATCTTTTGCACATTCTGGAAGTGATTGCGATCGCAAAGCTCTATTAGTTGCTGTGGAATCGACTTTTAAAAATGAGAGGTCGTAAAATTCGTCAAAAAAATTTGGCGACGAAATCGAGCACATGCCTTCATAAAAGGGCTCTCCTGGCCAAATGGTTTAACTTTGGCAGGTCCCTCGTGCTTTATCATGAAAGTAGACTTCGTGGGGCAGATTCTGGAAGTGATTGCGATCGCAAAGCTCTATTAGTTGCTTTGGAATCGGCTTTTGAAAAAAATTCTGTGAAAATCGCAAAAATTTTGGGTATCGAAATCTGGCAAAAGTCTGCATAAAAGGGCTCTCCTGGCCAAATGGTTTAACTTTGGCAGGTCCCTGCTGGTCTGTTATGAAACTAGAATATCTTTTGCACATTCTGGAAGTGATTGCGATCGCAAAGCTCTATTAGTTGCTGTGGAATCGACTTTTAAAAATGAGAGGTCGTAAAATTCGTCAAAAAAATTTGGCGACGAAATCGAGCACATGCCTTCATAAAAGGGCTCTCCTGGCCAAATGGTTTAACTTTGGCAGGTCCCTCGTGCTTTATCATGAAAGTAGACTTCGTGGGGCAGATTCTGGAAGTGATTGCGATCGCAAAGCTCTATTAGTTGCTTTGGAATCGGCTTTTGAAAAAAATTCTGTGAAAATCGCAAAAATTTTGGGTATCGAAATCTGGCAAAAGTCTGCATAAAAGGGCTCTCCTGGCCAAATGGTTTAACTTTGGCAGGTCCCTGCTGGTCTGTTATGAAACTAGAATATCTTTTGCACATTCTGGAAGTGATTGCGATCGCAAAGCTCTATTAGTTGCTGTGGAATCGACTTTTAAAAATGAGAGGTCGTAAAATTCGTCAAAAAAATTTGGCGACGAAATCGAGCACATGCCTTCATAAAAGGGCTCTCCTGGCCAAATGGTTTAACTTTGGCAGGTCCCTCGTGCTTTATCATGAAAGTAGACTTCGTGGGGCAGATTCTGGAAGTGATTGCGATCGCAAAGCTCTATTAGTTGCTTTGGAATCGGCTTTTGAAAAAAATTCTGTGAAAATCGCAAAAATTTTGGGTATCGAAATCTGGCAAAAGTCTGCATAAAAGGGCTCTCCTGGCCAAATGGTTTAACTTTGGCAGGTCCCTGCTGGTCTGTTATGAAACTAGAATATCTTTTGCACATTCTGGAAGTGATTGCGATCGCAAAGCTCTATTAGTTGCTGTGGAATCGACTTTTAAAAATGAGAGGTCGTAAAATTCGTCAAAAAAATTTGGCGACGAAATCGAGCACATGCCTTCATAAAAGGGCTCTCCTGGCCAAATGGTTTAACTTTGGCAGGTCCCTCGTGCTTTATCATGAAAGTAGACTTCGTGGGGCAGATTCTGGAAGTGATTGCGATCGCAAAGCTCTATTAGTTGCTTTGGAATCGGCTTTTGAAAAAAATTCTGTGAAAATCGCAAAAATTTTGGGTATCGAAATCTGGCAAAAGTCTGCATAAAAGGGCTCTCCTGGCCAAATGGTTTAACTTTGGCAGGTCCCTGCTGGTCTGTTATGAAACTAGAATATCTTTTGCACATTCTGGAAGTGATTGCGATCGCAAAGCTCTATTAGTTGCTGTGGAATCGACTTTTAAAAATGAGAGGTCGTAAAATTCGTCAAAAAAATTTGGCGACGAAATCGAGCACATGCCTTCATAAAAGGGCTCTCCTGGCCAAATGGTTTAACTTTGGCAGGTCCCTCGTGCTTTATCATGAAAGTAGACTTCGTGGGGCAGATTCTGGAAGTGATTGCGATCGCAAAGCTCTATTAGTTGCTTTGGAATCGGCTTTTGAAAAAAATTCTGTGAAAATCGCAAAAATTTTGGGTATCGAAATCTGGCAAAAGTCTGCATAAAAGGGCTCTCCTGGCCAAATGGTTTAACTTTGGCAGGTCCCTGCTGGTCTGTTATGAAACTAGAATATCTTTTGCACATTCTGGAAGTGATTGCGATCGCAAAGCTCTATTAGTTGCTGTGGAATCGACTTTTAAAAATGAGAGGTCGTAAAATTCGTCAAAAAAATTTGGCGACGAAATCGAGCACATGCCTTCATAAAAGGGCTCTCCTGGCCAAATGGTTTAACTTTGGCAGGTCCCTCGTGCTTTATCATGAAAGTAGACTTCGTGGGGCAGATTCTGGAAGTGATTGCGATCGCAAAGCTCTATTAGTTGCTTTGGAATCGGCTTTTGAAAAAAATTCTGTGAAAATCGCAAAAATTTTGGGTATCGAAATCTGGCAAAAGTCTGCATAAAAGGGCTCTCCTGGCCAAATGGTTTAACTTTGGCAGGTCCCTGCTGGTCTGTTATGAAACTAGAATATCTTTTGCACATTCTGGAAGTGATTGCGATCGCAAAGCTCTATTAGTTGCTGTGGAATCGACTTTTAAAAATGAGAGGTCGTAAAATTCGTCAAAAAAATTTGGCGACGAAATCGAGCACATGCCTTCATAAAAGGGCTCTCCTGGCCAAATGGTTTAACTTTGGCAGGTCCCTCGTGCTTTATCATGAAAGTAGACTTCGTGGGGCAGATTCTGGAAGTGATTGCGATCGCAAAGCTCTATTAGTTGCTTTGGAATCGGCTTTTGAAAAAAATTCTGTGAAAATCGCAAAAATTTTGGGTATCGAAATCTGGCAAAAGTCTGCATAAAAGGGCTCTCCTGGCCAAATGGTTTAACTTTGGCAGGTCCCTGCTGGTCTGTTATGAAACTAGAATATCTTTTGCACATTCTGGAAGTGATTGCGATCGCAAAGCTCTATTAGTTGCTGTGGAATCGACTTTTAAAAATGAGAGGTCGTAAAATTCGTCAAAAAAATTTGGCGACGAAATCGAGCACATGCCTTCATAAAAGGGCTCTCCTGGCCAAATGGTTTAACTTTGGCAGGTCCCTCGTGCTTTATCATGAAAGTAGACTTCGTGGGGCAGATTCTGGAAGTGATTGCGATCGCAAAGCTCTATTAGTTGCTTTGGAATCGGCTTTTGAAAAAAATTCTGTGAAAATCGCAAAAATTTTGGGTATCGAAATCTGGCAAAAGTCTGCATAAAAGGGCTCTCCTGGCCAAATGGTTTAACTTTGGCAGGTCCCTGCTGGTCTGTTATGAAACTAGAATATCTTTTGCACATTCTGGAAGTGATTGCGATCGCAAAGCTCTATTAGTTGCTGTGGAATCGACTTTTAAAAATGAGAGGTCGTAAAATTCGTCAAAAAAATTTGGCGACGAAATCGAGCACATGCCTTCATAAAAGGGCTCTCCTGGCCAAATGGTTTAACTTTGGCAGGTCCCTCGTGCTTTATCATGAAAGTAGACTTCGTGGGGCAGATTCTGGAAGTGATTGCGATCGCAAAGCTCTATTAGTTGCTTTGGAATCGGCTTTTGAAAAAAATTCTGTGAAAATCGCAAAAATTTTGGGTATCGAAATCTGGCAAAAGTCTGCATAAAAGGGCTCTCCTGGCCAAATGGTTTAACTTTGGCAGGTCCCTGCTGGTCTGTTATGAAACTAGAATATCTTTTGCACATTCTGGAAGTGATTGCGATCGCAAAGCTCTATTAGTTGCTGTGGAATCGACTTTTAAAAATGAGAGGTCGTAAAATTCGTCAAAAAAATTTGGCGACGAAATCGAGCACATGCCTTCATAAAAGGGCTCTCCTGGCCAAATGGTTTAACTTTGGCAGGTCCCTCGTGCTTTATCATGAAAGTAGACTTCGTGGGGCAGATTCTGGAAGTGATTGCGATCGCAAAGCTCTATTAGTTGCTTTGGAATCGGCTTTTGAAAAAAATTCTGTGAAAATCGCAAAAATTTTGGGTATCGAAATCTGGCAAAAGTCTGCATAAAAGGGCTCTCCTGGCCAAATGGTTTAACTTTGGCAGGTCCCTGCTGGTCTGTTATGAAACTAGAATATCTTTTGCACATTCTGGAAGTGATTGCGATCGCAAAGCTCTATTAGTTGCTGTGGAATCGACTTTTAAAAATGAGAGGTCGTAAAATTCGTCAAAAAAATTTGGCGACGAAATCGAGCACATGCCTTCATAAAAGGGCTCTCCTGGCCAAATGGTTTAACTTTGGCAGGTCCCTCGTGCTTTATCATGAAAGTAGACTTCGTGGGGCAGATTCTGGAAGTGATTGCGATCGCAAAGCTCTATTAGTTGCTTTGGAATCGGCTTTTGAAAAAAATTCTGTGAAAATCGCAAAAATTTTGGGTATCGAAATCTGGCAAAAGTCTGCATAAAAGGGCTCTCCTGGCCAAATGGTTTAACTTTGGCAGGTCCCTGCTGGTCTGTTATGAAACTAGAATATCTTTTGCACATTCTGGAAGTGATTGCGATCGCAAAGCTCTATTAGTTGCTGTGGAATCGACTTTTAAAAATGAGAGGTCGTAAAATTCGTCAAAAAAATTTGGCGACGAAATCGAGCACATGCCTTCATAAAAGGGCTCTCCTGGCCAAATGGTTTAACTTTGGCAGGTCCCTCGTGCTTTATCATGAAAGTAGACTTCGTGGGGCAGATTCTGGAAGTGATTGCGATCGCAAAGCTCTATTAGTTGCTTTGGAATCGGCTTTTGAAAAAAATTCTGTGAAAATCGCAAAAATTTTGGGTATCGAAATCTGGCAAAAGTCTGCATAAAAGGGCTCTCCTGGCCAAATGGTTTAACTTTGGCAGGTCCCTGCTGGTCTGTTATGAAACTAGAATATCTTTTGCACATTCTGGAAGTGATTGCGATCGCAAAGCTCTATTAGTTGCTGTGGAATCGACTTTTAAAAATGAGAGGTCGTAAAATTCGTCAAAAAAATTTGGCGACGAAATCGAGCACATGCCTTCATAAAAGGGCTCTCCTGGCCAAATGGTTTAACTTTGGCAGGTCCCTCGTGCTTTATCATGAAAGTAGACTTCGTGGGGCAGATTCTGGAAGTGATTGCGATCGCAAAGCTCTATTAGTTGCTTTGGAATCGGCTTTTGAAAAAAATTCTGTGAAAATCGCAAAAATTTTGGGTATCGAAATCTGGCAAAAGTCTGCATAAAAGGGCTCTCCTGGCCAAATGGTTTAACTTTGGCAGGTCCCTGCTGGTCTGTTATGAAACTAGAATATCTTTTGCACATTCTGGAAGTGATTGCGATCGCAAAGCTCTATTAGTTGCTGTGGAATCGACTTTTAAAAATGAGAGGTCGTAAAATTCGTCAAAAAAATTTGGCGACGAAATCGAGCACATGCCTTCATAAAAGGGCTCTCCTGGCCAAATGGTTTAACTTTGGCAGGTCCCTCGTGCTTTATCATGAAAGTAGACTTCGTGGGGCAGATTCTGGAAGTGATTGCGATCGCAAAGCTCTATTAGTTGCTTTGGAATCGGCTTTTGAAAAAAATTCTGTGAAAATCGCAAAAATTTTGGGTATCGAAATCTGGCAAAAGTCTGCATAAAAGGGCTCTCCTGGCCAAATGGTTTAACTTTGGCAGGTCCCTGCTGGTCTGTTATGAAACTAGAATATCTTTTGCACATTCTGGAAGTGATTGCGATCGCAAAGCTCTATTAGTTGCTGTGGAATCGACTTTTAAAAATGAGAGGTCGTAAAATTCGTCAAAAAAATTTGGCGACGAAATCGAGCACATGCCTTCATAAAAGGGCTCTCCTGGCCAAATGGTTTAACTTTGGCAGGTCCCTCGTGCTTTATCATGAAAGTAGACTTCGTGGGGCAGATTCTGGAAGTGATTGCGATCGCAAAGCTCTATTAGTTGCTTTGGAATCGGCTTTTGAAAAAAATTCTGTGAAAATCGCAAAAATTTTGGGTATCGAAATCTGGCAAAAGTCTGCATAAAAGGGCTCTCCTGGCCAAATGGTTTAACTTTGGCAGGTCCCTGCTGGTCTGTTATGAAACTAGAATATCTTTTGCACATTCTGGAAGTGATTGCGATCGCAAAGCTCTATTAGTTGCTGTGGAATCGACTTTTAAAAATGAGAGGTCGTAAAATTCGTCAAAAAAATTTGGCGACGAAATCGAGCACATGCCTTCATAAAAGGGCTCTCCTGGCCAAATGGTTTAACTTTGGCAGGTCCCTCGTGCTTTATCATGAAAGTAGACTTCGTGGGGCAGATTCTGGAAGTGATTGCGATCGCAAAGCTCTATTAGTTGCTTTGGAATCGGCTTTTGAAAAAAATTCTGTGAAAATCGCAAAAATTTTGGGTATCGAAATCTGGCAAAAGTCTGCATAAAAGGGCTCTCCTGGCCAAATGGTTTAACTTTGGCAGGTCCCTGCTGGTCTGTTATGAAACTAGAATATCTTTTGCACATTCTGGAAGTGATTGCGATCGCAAAGCTCTATTAGTTGCTGTGGAATCGACTTTTAAAAATGAGAGGTCGTAAAATTCGTCAAAAAAATTTGGCGACGAAATCGAGCACATGCCTTCATAAAAGGGCTCTCCTGGCCAAATGGTTTAACTTTGGCAGGTCCCTCGTGCTTTATCATGAAAGTAGACTTCGTGGGGCAGATTCTGGAAGTGATTGCGATCGCAAAGCTCTATTAGTTGCTTTGGAATCGGCTTTTGAAAAAAATTCTGTGAAAATCGCAAAAATTTTGGGTATCGAAATCTGGCAAAAGTCTGCATAAAAGGGCTCTCCTGGCCAAATGGTTTAACTTTGGCAGGTCCCTGCTGGTCTGTTATGAAACTAGAATATCTTTTGCACATTCTGGAAGTGATTGCGATCGCAAAGCTCTATTAGTTGCTGTGGAATCGACTTTTAAAAATGAGAGGTCGTAAAATTCGTCAAAAAAATTTGGCGACGAAATCGAGCACATGCCTTCATAAAAGGGCTCTCCTGGCCAAATGGTTTAACTTTGGCAGGTCCCTCGTGCTTTATCATGAAAGTAGACTTCGTGGGGCAGATTCTGGAAGTGATTGCGATCGCAAAGCTCTATTAGTTGCTTTGGAATCGGCTTTTGAAAAAAATTCTGTGAAAATCGCAAAAATTTTGGGTATCGAAATCTGGCAAAAGTCTGCATAAAAGGGCTCTCCTGGCCAAATGGTTTAACTTTGGCAGGTCCCTGCTGGTCTGTTATGAAACTAGAATATCTTTTGCACATTCTGGAAGTGATTGCGATCGCAAAGCTCTATTAGTTGCTGTGGAATCGACTTTTAAAAATGAGAGGTCGTAAAATTCGTCAAAAAAATTTGGCGACGAAATCGAGCACATGCCTTCATAAAAGGGCTCTCCTGGCCAAATGGTTTAACTTTGGCAGGTCCCTCGTGCTTTATCATGAAAGTAGACTTCGTGGGGCAGATTCTGGAAGTGATTGCGATCGCAAAGCTCTATTAGTTGCTTTGGAATCGGCTTTTGAAAAAAATTCTGTGAAAATCGCAAAAATTTTGGGTATCGAAATCTGGCAAAAGTCTGCATAAAAGGGCTCTCCTGGCCAAATGGTTTAACTTTGGCAGGTCCCTGCTGGTCTGTTATGAAACTAGAATATCTTTTGCACATTCTGGAAGTGATTGCGATCGCAAAGCTCTATTAGTTGCTGTGGAATCGACTTTTAAAAATGAGAGGTCGTAAAATTCGTCAAAAAAATTTGGCGACGAAATCGAGCACATGCCTTCATAAAAGGGCTCTCCTGGCCAAATGGTTTAACTTTGGCAGGTCCCTCGTGCTTTATCATGAAAGTAGACTTCGTGGGGCAGATTCTGGAAGTGATTGCGATCGCAAAGCTCTATTAGTTGCTTTGGAATCGGCTTTTGAAAAAAATTCTGTGAAAATCGCAAAAATTTTGGGTATCGAAATCTGGCAAAAGTCTGCATAAAAGGGCTCTCCTGGCCAAATGGTTTAACTTTGGCAGGTCCCTGCTGGTCTGTTATGAAACTAGAATATCTTTTGCACATTCTGGAAGTGATTGCGATCGCAAAGCTCTATTAGTTGCTGTGGAATCGACTTTTAAAAATGAGAGGTCGTAAAATTCGTCAAAAAAATTTGGCGACGAAATCGAGCACATGCCTTCATAAAAGGGCTCTCCTGGCCAAATGGTTTAACTTTGGCAGGTCCCTCGTGCTTTATCATGAAAGTAGACTTCGTGGGGCAGATTCTGGAAGTGATTGCGATCGCAAAGCTCTATTAGTTGCTTTGGAATCGGCTTTTGAAAAAAATTCTGTGAAAATCGCAAAAATTTTGGGTATCGAAATCTGGCAAAAGTCTGCATAAAAGGGCTCTCCTGGCCAAATGGTTTAACTTTGGCAGGTCCCTGCTGGTCTGTTATGAAACTAGAATATCTTTTGCACATTCTGGAAGTGATTGCGATCGCAAAGCTCTATTAGTTGCTGTGGAATCGACTTTTAAAAATGAGAGGTCGTAAAATTCGTCAAAAAAATTTGGCGACGAAATCGAGCACATGCCTTCATAAAAGGGCTCTCCTGGCCAAATGGTTTAACTTTGGCAGGTCCCTCGTGCTTTATCATGAAAGTAGACTTCGTGGGGCAGATTCTGGAAGTGATTGCGATCGCAAAGCTCTATTAGTTGCTTTGGAATCGGCTTTTGAAAAAAATTCTGTGAAAATCGCAAAAATTTTGGGTATCGAAATCTGGCAAAAGTCTGCATAAAAGGGCTCTCCTGGCCAAATGGTTTAACTTTGGCAGGTCCCTGCTGGTCTGTTATGAAACTAGAATATCTTTTGCACATTCTGGAAGTGATTGCGATCGCAAAGCTCTATTAGTTGCTGTGGAATCGACTTTTAAAAATGAGAGGTCGTAAAATTCGTCAAAAAAATTTGGCGACGAAATCGAGCACATGCCTTCATAAAAGGGCTCTCCTGGCCAAATGGTTTAACTTTGGCAGGTCCCTCGTGCTTTATCATGAAAGTAGACTTCGTGGGGCAGATTCTGGAAGTGATTGCGATCGCAAAGCTCTATTAGTTGCTTTGGAATCGGCTTTTGAAAAAAATTCTGTGAAAATCGCAAAAATTTTGGGTATCGAAATCTGGCAAAAGTCTGCATAAAAGGGCTCTCCTGGCCAAATGGTTTAACTTTGGCAGGTCCCTGCTGGTCTGTTATGAAACTAGAATATCTTTTGCACATTCTGGAAGTGATTGCGATCGCAAAGCTCTATTAGTTGCTGTGGAATCGACTTTTAAAAATGAGAGGTCGTAAAATTCGTCAAAAAAATTTGGCGACGAAATCGAGCACATGCCTTCATAAAAGGGCTCTCCTGGCCAAATGGTTTAACTTTGGCAGGTCCCTCGTGCTTTATCATGAAAGTAGACTTCGTGGGGCAGATTCTGGAAGTGATTGCGATCGCAAAGCTCTATTAGTTGCTTTGGAATCGGCTTTTGAAAAAAATTCTGTGAAAATCGCAAAAATTTTGGGTATCGAAATCTGGCAAAAGTCTGCATAAAAGGGCTCTCCTGGCCAAATGGTTTAACTTTGGCAGGTCCCTGCTGGTCTGTTATGAAACTAGAATATCTTTTGCACATTCTGGAAGTGATTGCGATCGCAAAGCTCTATTAGTTGCTGTGGAATCGACTTTTAAAAATGAGAGGTCGTAAAATTCGTCAAAAAAATTTGGCGACGAAATCGAGCACATGCCTTCATAAAAGGGCTCTCCTGGCCAAATGGTTTAACTTTGGCAGGTCCCTCGTGCTTTATCATGAAAGTAGACTTCGTGGGGCAGATTCTGGAAGTGATTGCGATCGCAAAGCTCTATTAGTTGCTTTGGAATCGGCTTTTGAAAAAAATTCTGTGAAAATCGCAAAAATTTTGGGTATCGAAATCTGGCAAAAGTCTGCATAAAAGGGCTCTCCTGGCCAAATGGTTTAACTTTGGCAGGTCCCTGCTGGTCTGTTATGAAACTAGAATATCTTTTGCACATTCTGGAAGTGATTGCGATCGCAAAGCTCTATTAGTTGCTGTGGAATCGACTTTTAAAAATGAGAGGTCGTAAAATTCGTCAAAAAAATTTGGCGACGAAATCGAGCACATGCCTTCATAAAAGGGCTTCCTGGCCAAATGGTTTAACTTTGGCAGGTCCCTCGTGCTTTATCATGAAAGTAGACTTCGTGGGGCAGATTCTGGAAGTGATTGCGATCGCAAAGCTCTATTAGTTGCTTTGGAATCGGCTTTTGAAAAAAATTCTGTGAAAATCGCAAAAATTTTGGGTATCGAAATCTGGCAAAAGTCTGCATAAAAGGGCTCTCCTGGCCAAATGGTTTAACTTTGGCAGGTCCCTGCTGGTCTGTTATGAAACTAGAATATCTTTTGCACATTCTGGAAGTGATTGCGATCGCAAAGCTCTATTAGTTGCTGTGGAATCGACTTTTAAAAATGAGAGGTCGTAAAATTCGTCAAAAAAATTTGGCGACGAAATCGAGCACATGCCTTCATAAAAGGGCTCTCCTGGCCAAATGGTTTAACTTTGGCAGGTCCCTCGTGCTTTATCATGAAAGTAGACTTCGTGGGGCAGATTCTGGAAGTGATTGCGATCGCAAAGCTCTATTAGTTGCTTTGGAATCGGCTTTTGAAAAAAATTCTGTGAAAATCGCAAAAATTTTGGGTATCGAAATCTGGCAAAAGTCTGCATAAAAGGGCTCTCCTGGCCAAATGGTTTAACTTTGGCAGGTCCCTGCTGGTCTGTTATGAAACTAGAATATCTTTTGCACATTCTGGAAGTGATTGCGATCGCAAAGCTCTATTAGTTGCTGTGGAATCGACTTTTAAAAATGAGAGGTCGTAAAATTCGTCAAAAAAATTTGGCGACGAAATCGAGCACATGCCTTCATAAAAGGGCTCTCCTGGCCAAATGGTTTAACTTTGGCAGGTCCCTCGTGCTTTATCATGAAAGTAGACTTCGTGGGGCAGATTCTGGAAGTGATTGCGATCGCAAAGCTCTATTAGTTGCTTTGGAATCGGCTTTTGAAAAAAATTCTGTGAAAATCGCAAAAATTTTGGGTATCGAAATCTGGCAAAAGTCTGCATAAAAGGGCTCTCCTGGCCAAATGGTTTAACTTTGGCAGGTCCCTGCTGGTCTGTTATGAAACTAGAATATCTTTTGCACATTCTGGAAGTGATTGCGATCGCAAAGCTCTATTAGTTGCTGTGGAATCGACTTTTAAAAATGAGAGGTCGTAAAATTCGTCAAAAAAATTTGGCGACGAAATCGAGCACATGCCTTCATAAAAGGGCTCTCCTGGCCAAATGGTTTAACTTTGGCAGGTCCCTCGTGCTTTATCATGAAAGTAGACTTCGTGGGGCAGATTCTGGAAGTGATTGCGATCGCAAAGCTCTATTAGTTGCTTTGGAATCGGCTTTTGAAAAAAATTCTGTGAAAATCGCAAAAATTTTGGGTATCGAAATCTGGCAAAAGTCTGCATAAAAGGGCTCTCCTGGCCAAATGGTTTAACTTTGGCAGGTCCCTGCTGGTCTGTTATGAAACTAGAATATCTTTTGCACATTCTGGAAGTGATTGCGATCGCAAAGCTCTATTAGTTGCTGTGGAATCGACTTTTAAAAATGAGAGGTCGTAAAATTCGTCAAAAAAATTTGGCGACGAAATCGAGCACATGCCTTCATAAAAGGGCTCTCCTGGCCAAATGGTTTAACTTTGGCAGGTCCCTCGTGCTTTATCATGAAAGTAGACTTCGTGGGGCAGATTCTGGAAGTGATTGCGATCGCAAAGCTCTATTAGTTGCTTTGGAATCGGCTTTTGAAAAAAATTCTGTGAAAATCGCAAAAATTTTGGGTATCGAAATCTGGCAAAAGTCTGCATAAAAGGGCTCTCCTGGCCAAATGGTTTAACTTTGGCAGGTCCCTGCTGGTCTGTTATGAAACTAGAATATCTTTTGCACATTCTGGAAGTGATTGCGATCGCAAAGCTCTATTAGTTGCTGTGGAATCGACTTTTAAAAATGAGAGGTCGTAAAATTCGTCAAAAAAATTTGGCGACGAAATCGAGCACATGCCTTCATAAAAGGGCTCTCCTGGCCAAATGGTTTAACTTTGGCAGGTCCCTCGTGCTTTATCATGAAAGTAGACTTCGTGGGGCAGATTCTGGAAGTGATTGCGATCGCAAAGCTCTATTAGTTGCTTTGGAATCGGCTTTTGAAAAAAATTCTGTGAAAATCGCAAAAATTTTGGGTATCGAAATCTGGCAAAAGTCTGCATAAAAGGGCTCTCCTGGCCAAATGGTTTAACTTTGGCAGGTCCCTGCTGGTCTGTTATGAAACTAGAATATCTTTTGCACATTCTGGAAGTGATTGCGATCGCAAAGCTCTATTAGTTGCTGTGGAATCGACTTTTAAAAATGAGAGGTCGTAAAATTCGTCAAAAAAATTTGGCGACGAAATCGAGCACATGCCTTCATAAAAGGGCTCTCCTGGCCAAATGGTTTAACTTTGGCAGGTCCCTCGTGCTTTATCATGAAAGTAGACTTCGTGGGGCAGATTCTGGAAGTGATTGCGATCGCAAAGCTCTATTAGTTGCTTTGGAATCGGCTTTTGAAAAAAATTCTGTGAAAATCGCAAAAATTTTGGGTATCGAAATCTGGCAAAAGTCTGCATAAAAGGGCTCTCCTGGCCAAATGGTTTAACTTTGGCAGGTCCCTGCTGGTCTGTTATGAAACTAGAATATCTTTTGCACATTCTGGAAGTGATTGCGATCGCAAAGCTCTATTAGTTGCTGTGGAATCGACTTTTAAAAATGAGAGGTCGTAAAATTCGTCAAAAAAATTTGGCGACGAAATCGAGCACATGCCTTCATAAAAGGGCTCTCCTGGCCAAATGGTTTAACTTTGGCAGGTCCCTCGTGCTTTATCATGAAAGTAGACTTCGTGGGGCAGATTCTGGAAGTGATTGCGATCGCAAAGCTCTATTAGTTGCTTTGGAATCGGCTTTTGAAAAAAATTCTGTGAAAATCGCAAAAATTTTGGGTATCGAAATCTGGCAAAAGTCTGCATAAAAGGGCTCTCCTGGCCAAATGGTTTAACTTTGGCAGGTCCCTGCTGGTCTGTTATGAAACTAGAATATCTTTTGCACATTCTGGAAGTGATTGCGATCGCAAAGCTCTATTAGTTGCTGTGGAATCGACTTTTAAAAATGAGAGGTCGTAAAATTCGTCAAAAAAATTTGGCGACGAAATCGAGCACATGCCTTCATAAAAGGGCTCTCCTGGCCAAATGGTTTAACTTTGGCAGGTCCCTCGTGCTTTATCATGAAAGTAGACTTCGTGGGGCAGATTCTGGAAGTGATTGCGATCGCAAAGCTCTATTAGTTGCTTTGGAATCGGCTTTTGAAAAAAATTCTGTGAAAATCGCAAAAATTTTGGGTATCGAAATCTGGCAAAAGTCTGCATAAAAGGGCTCTCCTGGCCAAATGGTTTAACTTTGGCAGGTCCCTGCTGGTCTGTTATGAAACTAGAATATCTTTTGCACATTCTGGAAGTGATTGCGATCGCAAAGCTCTATTAGTTGCTGTGGAATCGACTTTTAAAAATGAGAGGTCGTAAAATTCGTCAAAAAAATTTGGCGACGAAATCGAGCACATGCCTTCATAAAAGGGCTCTCCTGGCCAAATGGTTTAACTTTGGCAGGTCCCTCGTGCTTTATCATGAAAGTAGACTTCGTGGGGCAGATTCTGGAAGTGATTGCGATCGCAAAGCTCTATTAGTTGCTTTGGAATCGGCTTTTGAAAAAAATTCTGTGAAAATCGCAAAAATTTTGGGTATCGAAATCTGGCAAAAGTCTGCATAAAAGGGCTCTCCTGGCCAAATGGTTTAACTTTGGCAGGTCCCTGCTGGTCTGTTATGAAACTAGAATATCTTTTGCACATTCTGGAAGTGATTGCGATCGCAAAGCTCTATTAGTTGCTGTGGAATCGACTTTTAAAAATGAGAGGTCGTAAAATTCGTCAAAAAAATTTGGCGACGAAATCGAGCACATGCCTTCATAAAAGGGCTCTCCTGGCCAAATGGTTTAACTTTGGCAGGTCCCTCGTGCTTTATCATGAAAGTAGACTTCGTGGGGCAGATTCTGGAAGTGATTGCGATCGCAAAGCTCTATTAGTTGCTTTGGAATCGGCTTTTGAAAAAAATTCTGTGAAAATCGCAAAAATTTTGGGTATCGAAATCTGGCAAAAGTCTGCATAAAAGGGCTCTCCTGGCCAAATGGTTTAACTTTGGCAGGTCCCTGCTGGTCTGTTATGAAACTAGAATATCTTTTGCACATTCTGGAAGTGATTGCGATCGCAAAGCTCTATTAGTTGCTGTGGAATCGACTTTTAAAAATGAGAGGTCGTAAAATTCGTCAAAAAAATTTGGCGACGAAATCGAGCACATGCCTTCATAAAAGGGCTCTCCTGGCCAAATGGTTTAACTTTGGCAGGTCCCTCGTGCTTTATCATGAAAGTAGACTTCGTGGGGCAGATTCTGGAAGTGATTGCGATCGCAAAGCTCTATTAGTTGCTTTGGAATCGGCTTTTGAAAAAAATTCTGTGAAAATCGCAAAAATTTTGGGTATCGAAATCTGGCAAAAGTCTGCATAAAAGGGCTCTCCTGGCCAAATGGTTTAACTTTGGCAGGTCCCTGCTGGTCTGTTATGAAACTAGAATATCTTTTGCACATTCTGGAAGTGATTGCGATCGCAAAGCTCTATTAGTTGCTGTGGAATCGACTTTTAAAAATGAGAGGTCGTAAAATTCGTCAAAAAAATTTGGCGACGAAATCGAGCACATGCCTTCATAAAAGGGCTCTCCTGGCCAAATGGTTTAACTTTGGCAGGTCCCTCGTGCTTTATCATGAAAGTAGACTTCGTGGGGCAGATTCTGGAAGTGATTGCGATCGCAAAGCTCTATTAGTTGCTTTGGAATCGGCTTTTGAAAAAAATTCTGTGAAAATCGCAAAAATTTTGGGTATCGAAATCTGGCAAAAGTCTGCATAAAAGGGCTCTCCTGGCCAAATGGTTTAACTTTGGCAGGTCCCTGCTGGTCTGTTATGAAACTAGAATATCTTTTGCACATTCTGGAAGTGATTGCGATCGCAAAGCTCTATTAGTTGCTGTGGAATCGACTTTTAAAAATGAGAGGTCGTAAAATTCGTCAAAAAAATTTGGCGACGAAATCGAGCACATGCCTTCATAAAAGGGCTCTCCTGGCCAAATGGTTTAACTTTGGCAGGTCCCTCGTGCTTTATCATGAAAGTAGACTTCGTGGGGCAGATTCTGGAAGTGATTGCGATCGCAAAGCTCTATTAGTTGCTTTGGAATCGGCTTTTGAAAAAAATTCTGTGAAAATCGCAAAAATTTTGGGTATCGAAATCTGGCAAAAGTCTGCATAAAAGGGCTCTCCTGGCCAAATGGTTTAACTTTGGCAGGTCCCTGCTGGTCTGTTATGAAACTAGAATATCTTTTGCACATTCTGGAAGTGATTGCGATCGCAAAGCTCTATTAGTTGCTGTGGAATCGACTTTTAAAAATGAGAGGTCGTAAAATTCGTCAAAAAAATTTGGCGACGAAATCGAGCACATGCCTTCATAAAAGGGCTCTCCTGGCCAAATGGTTTAACTTTGGCAGGTCCCTCGTGCTTTATCATGAAAGTAGACTTCGTGGGGCAGATTCTGGAAGTGATTGCGATCGCAAAGCTCTATTAGTTGCTTTGGAATCGGCTTTTGAAAAAAATTCTGTGAAAATCGCAAAAATTTTGGGTATCGAAATCTGGCAAAAGTCTGCATAAAAGGGCTCTCCTGGCCAAATGGTTTAACTTTGGCAGGTCCCTGCTGGTCTGTTATGAAACTAGAATATCTTTTGCACATTCTGGAAGTGATTGCGATCGCAAAGCTCTATTAGTTGCTGTGGAATCGACTTTTAAAAATGAGAGGTCGTAAAATTCGTCAAAAAAATTTGGCGACGAAATCGAGCACATGCCTTCATAAAAGGGCTCTCCTGGCCAAATGGTTTAACTTTGGCAGGTCCCTCGTGCTTTATCATGAAAGTAGACTTCGTGGGGCAGATTCTGGAAGTGATTGCGATCGCAAAGCTCTATTAGTTGCTTTGGAATCGGCTTTTGAAAAAAATTCTGTGAAAATCGCAAAAATTTTGGGTATCGAAATCTGGCAAAAGTCTGCATAAAAGGGCTCTCCTGGCCAAATGGTTTAACTTTGGCAGGTCCCTGCTGGTCTGTTATGAAACTAGAATATCTTTTGCACATTCTGGAAGTGATTGCGATCGCAAAGCTCTATTAGTTGCTGTGGAATCGACTTTTAAAAATGAGAGGTCGTAAAATTCGTCAAAAAAATTTGGCGACGAAATCGAGCACATGCCTTCATAAAAGGGCTCTCCTGGCCAAATGGTTTAACTTTGGCAGGTCCCTCGTGCTTTATCATGAAAGTAGACTTCGTGGGGCAGATTCTGGAAGTGATTGCGATCGCAAAGCTCTATTAGTTGCTTTGGAATCGGCTTTTGAAAAAAATTCTGTGAAAATCGCAAAAATTTTGGGTATCGAAATCTGGCAAAAGTCTGCATAAAAGGGCTCTCCTGGCCAAATGGTTTAACTTTGGCAGGTCCCTGCTGGTCTGTTATGAAACTAGAATATCTTTTGCACATTCTGGAAGTGATTGCGATCGCAAAGCTCTATTAGTTGCTGTGGAATCGACTTTTAAAAATGAGAGGTCGTAAAATTCGTCAAAAAAATTTGGCGACGAAATCGAGCACATGCCTTCATAAAAGGGCTCTCCTGGCCAAATGGTTTAACTTTGGCAGGTCCCTCGTGCTTTATCATGAAAGTAGACTTCGTGGGGCAGATTCTGGAAGTGATTGCGATCGCAAAGCTCTATTAGTTGCTTTGGAATCGGCTTTTGAAAAAAATTCTGTGAAAATCGCAAAAATTTTGGGTATCGAAATCTGGCAAAAGTCTGCATAAAAGGGCTCTCCTGGCCAAATGGTTTAACTTTGGCAGGTCCCTGCTGGTCTGTTATGAAACTAGAATATCTTTTGCACATTCTGGAAGTGATTGCGATCGCAAAGCTCTATTAGTTGCTGTGGAATCGACTTTTAAAAATGAGAGGTCGTAAAATTCGTCAAAAAAATTTGGCGACGAAATCGAGCACATGCCTTCATAAAAGGGCTCTCCTGGCCAAATGGTTTAACTTTGGCAGGTCCCTCGTGCTTTATCATGAAAGTAGACTTCGTGGGGCAGATTCTGGAAGTGATTGCGATCGCAAAGCTCTATTAGTTGCTTTGGAATCGGCTTTTGAAAAAAATTCTGTGAAAATCGCAAAAATTTTGGGTATCGAAATCTGGCAAAAGTCTGCATAAAAGGGCTCTCCTGGCCAAATGGTTTAACTTTGGCAGGTCCCTGCTGGTCTGTTATGAAACTAGAATATCTTTTGCACATTCTGGAAGTGATTGCGATCGCAAAGCTCTATTAGTTGCTGTGGAATCGACTTTTAAAAATGAGAGGTCGTAAAATTCGTCAAAAAAATTTGGCGACGAAATCGAGCACATGCCTTCATAAAAGGGCTCTCCTGGCCAAATGGTTTAACTTTGGCAGGTCCCTCGTGCTTTATCATGAAAGTAGACTTCGTGGGGCAGATTCTGGAAGTGATTGCGATCGCAAAGCTCTATTAGTTGCTTTGGAATCGGCTTTTGAAAAAAATTCTGTGAAAATCGCAAAAATTTTGGGTATCGAAATCTGGCAAAAGTCTGCATAAAAGGGCTCTCCTGGCCAAATGGTTTAACTTTGGCAGGTCCCTGCTGGTCTGTTATGAAACTAGAATATCTTTTGCACATTCTGGAAGTGATTGCGATCGCAAAGCTCTATTAGTTGCTGTGGAATCGACTTTTAAAAATGAGAGGTCGTAAAATTCGTCAAAAAAATTTGGCGACGAAATCGAGCACATGCCTTCATAAAAGGGCTCTCCTGGCCAAATGGTTTAACTTTGGCAGGTCCCTCGTGCTTTATCATGAAAGTAGACTTCGTGGGGCAGATTCTGGAAGTGATTGCGATCGCAAAGCTCTATTAGTTGCTTTGGAATCGGCTTTTGAAAAAAATTCTGTGAAAATCGCAAAAATTTTGGGTATCGAAATCTGGCAAAAGTCTGCATAAAAGGGCTCTCCTGGCCAAATGGTTTAACTTTGGCAGGTCCCTGCTGGTCTGTTATGAAACTAGAATATCTTTTGCACATTCTGGAAGTGATTGCGATCGCAAAGCTCTATTAGTTGCTGTGGAATCGACTTTTAAAAATGAGAGGTCGTAAAATTCGTCAAAAAAATTTGGCGACGAAATCGAGCACATGCCTTCATAAAAGGGCTCTCCTGGCCAAATGGTTTAACTTTGGCAGGTCCCTCGTGCTTTATCATGAAAGTAGACTTCGTGGGGCAGATTCTGGAAGTGATTGCGATCGCAAAGCTCTATTAGTTGCTTTGGAATCGGCTTTTGAAAAAAATTCTGTGAAAATCGCAAAAATTTTGGGTATCGAAATCTGGCAAAAGTCTGCATAAAAGGGCTCTCCTGGCCAAATGGTTTAACTTTGGCAGGTCCCTGCTGGTCTGTTATGAAACTAGAATATCTTTTGCACATTCTGGAAGTGATTGCGATCGCAAAGCTCTATTAGTTGCTGTGGAATCGACTTTTAAAAATGAGAGGTCGTAAAATTCGTCAAAAAAATTTGGCGACGAAATCGAGCACATGCCTTCATAAAAGGGCTCTCCTGGCCAAATGGTTTAACTTTGGCAGGTCCCTCGTGCTTTATCATGAAAGTAGACTTCGTGGGGCAGATTCTGGAAGTGATTGCGATCGCAAAGCTCTATTAGTTGCTTTGGAATCGGCTTTTGAAAAAAATTCTGTGAAAATCGCAAAAATTTTGGGTATCGAAATCTGGCAAAAGTCTGCATAAAAGGGCTCTCCTGGCCAAATGGTTTAACTTTGGCAGGTCCCTGCTGGTCTGTTATGAAACTAGAATATCTTTTGCACATTCTGGAAGTGATTGCGATCGCAAAGCTCTATTAGTTGCTGTGGAATCGACTTTTAAAAATGAGAGGTCGTAAAATTCGTCAAAAAAATTTGGCGACGAAATCGAGCACATGCCTTCATAAAAGGGCTCTCCTGGCCAAATGGTTTAACTTTGGCAGGTCCCTCGTGCTTTATCATGAAAGTAGACTTCGTGGGGCAGATTCTGGAAGTGATTGCGATCGCAAAGCTCTATTAGTTGCTTTGGAATCGGCTTTTGAAAAAAATTCTGTGAAAATCGCAAAAATTTTGGGTATCGAAATCTGGCAAAAGTCTGCATAAAAGGGCTCTCCTGGCCAAATGGTTTAACTTTGGCAGGTCCCTGCTGGTCTGTTATGAAACTAGAATATCTTTTGCACATTCTGGAAGTGATTGCGATCGCAAAGCTCTATTAGTTGCTGTGGAATCGACTTTTAAAAATGAGAGGTCGTAAAATTCGTCAAAAAAATTTGGCGACGAAATCGAGCACATGCCTTCATAAAAGGGCTCTCCTGGCCAAATGGTTTAACTTTGGCAGGTCCCTCGTGCTTTATCATGAAAGTAGACTTCGTGGGGCAGATTCTGGAAGTGATTGCGATCGCAAAGCTCTATTAGTTGCTTTGGAATCGGCTTTTGAAAAAAATTCTGTGAAAATCGCAAAAATTTTGGGTATCGAAATCTGGCAAAAGTCTGCATAAAAGGGCTCTCCTGGCCAAATGGTTTAACTTTGGCAGGTCCCTGCTGGTCTGTTATGAAACTAGAATATCTTTTGCACATTCTGGAAGTGATTGCGATCGCAAAGCTCTATTAGTTGCTGTGGAATCGACTTTTAAAAATGAGAGGTCGTAAAATTCGTCAAAAAAATTTGGCGACGAAATCGAGCACATGCCTTCATAAAAGGGCTCTCCTGGCCAAATGGTTTAACTTTGGCAGGTCCCTCGTGCTTTATCATGAAAGTAGACTTCGTGGGGCAGATTCTGGAAGTGATTGCGATCGCAAAGCTCTATTAGTTGCTTTGGAATCGGCTTTTGAAAAAAATTCTGTGAAAATCGCAAAAATTTTGGGTATCGAAATCTGGCAAAAGTCTGCATAAAAGGGCTCTCCTGGCCAAATGGTTTAACTTTGGCAGGTCCCTGCTGGTCTGTTATGAAACTAGAATATCTTTTGCACATTCTGGAAGTGATTGCGATCGCAAAGCTCTATTAGTTGCTGTGGAATCGACTTTTAAAAATGAGAGGTCGTAAAATTCGTCAAAAAAATTTGGCGACGAAATCGAGCACATGCCTTCATAAAAGGGCTCTCCTGGCCAAATGGTTTAACTTTGGCAGGTCCCTCGTGCTTTATCATGAAAGTAGACTTCGTGGGGCAGATTCTGGAAGTGATTGCGATCGCAAAGCTCTATTAGTTGCTTTGGAATCGGCTTTTGAAAAAAATTCTGTGAAAATCGCAAAAATTTTGGGTATCGAAATCTGGCAAAAGTCTGCATAAAAGGGCTCTCCTGGCCAAATGGTTTAACTTTGGCAGGTCCCTGCTGGTCTGTTATGAAACTAGAATATCTTTTGCACATTCTGGAAGTGATTGCGATCGCAAAGCTCTATTAGTTGCTGTGGAATCGACTTTTAAAAATGAGAGGTCGTAAAATTCGTCAAAAAAATTTGGCGACGAAATCGAGCACATGCCTTCATAAAAGGGCTCTCCTGGCCAAATGGTTTAACTTTGGCAGGTCCCTCGTGCTTTATCATGAAAGTAGACTTCGTGGGGCAGATTCTGGAAGTGATTGCGATCGCAAAGCTCTATTAGTTGCTTTGGAATCGGCTTTTGAAAAAAATTCTGTGAAAATCGCAAAAATTTTGGGTATCGAAATCTGGCAAAAGTCTGCATAAAAGGGCTCTCCTGGCCAAATGGTTTAACTTTGGCAGGTCCCTGCTGGTCTGTTATGAAACTAGAATATCTTTTGCACATTCTGGAAGTGATTGCGATCGCAAAGCTCTATTAGTTGCTGTGGAATCGACTTTTAAAAATGAGAGGTCGTAAAATTCGTCAAAAAAATTTGGCGACGAAATCGAGCACATGCCTTCATAAAAGGGCTCTCCTGGCCAAATGGTTTAACTTTGGCAGGTCCCTCGTGCTTTATCATGAAAGTAGACTTCGTGGGGCAGATTCTGGAAGTGATTGCGATCGCAAAGCTCTATTAGTTGCTTTGGAATCGGCTTTTGAAAAAAATTCTGTGAAAATCGCAAAAATTTTGGGTATCGAAATCTGGCAAAAGTCTGCATAAAAGGGCTCTCCTGGCCAAATGGTTTAACTTTGGCAGGTCCCTGCTGGTCTGTTATGAAACTAGAATATCTTTTGCACATTCTGGAAGTGATTGCGATCGCAAAGCTCTATTAGTTGCTGTGGAATCGACTTTTAAAAATGAGAGGTCGTAAAATTCGTCAAAAAAATTTGGCGACGAAATCGAGCACATGCCTTCATAAAAGGGCTCTCCTGGCCAAATGGTTTAACTTTGGCAGGTCCCTCGTGCTTTATCATGAAAGTAGACTTCGTGGGGCAGATTCTGGAAGTGATTGCGATCGCAAAGCTCTATTAGTTGCTTTGGAATCGGCTTTTGAAAAAAATTCTGTGAAAATCGCAAAAATTTTGGGTATCGAAATCTGGCAAAAGTCTGCATAAAAGGGCTCTCCTGGCCAAATGGTTTAACTTTGGCAGGTCCCTGCTGGTCTGTTATGAAACTAGAATATCTTTTGCACATTCTGGAAGTGATTGCGATCGCAAAGCTCTATTAGTTGCTGTGGAATCGACTTTTAAAAATGAGAGGTCGTAAAATTCGTCAAAAAAATTTGGCGACGAAATCGAGCACATGCCTTCATAAAAGGGCTCTCCTGGCCAAATGGTTTAACTTTGGCAGGTCCCTCGTGCTTTATCATGAAAGTAGACTTCGTGGGGCAGATTCTGGAAGTGATTGCGATCGCAAAGCTCTATTAGTTGCTTTGGAATCGGCTTTTGAAAAAAATTCTGTGAAAATCGCAAAAATTTTGGGTATCGAAATCTGGCAAAAGTCTGCATAAAAGGGCTCTCCTGGCCAAATGGTTTAACTTTGGCAGGTCCCTGCTGGTCTGTTATGAAACTAGAATATCTTTTGCACATTCTGGAAGTGATTGCGATCGCAAAGCTCTATTAGTTGCTGTGGAATCGACTTTTAAAAATGAGAGGTCGTAAAATTCGTCAAAAAAATTTGGCGACGAAATCGAGCACATGCCTTCATAAAAGGGCTCTCCTGGCCAAATGGTTTAACTTTGGCAGGTCCCTCGTGCTTTATCATGAAAGTAGACTTCGTGGGGCAGATTCTGGAAGTGATTGCGATCGCAAAGCTCTATTAGTTGCTTTGGAATCGGCTTTTGAAAAAAATTCTGTGAAAATCGCAAAAATTTTGGGTATCGAAATCTGGCAAAAGTCTGCATAAAAGGGCTCTCCTGGCCAAATGGTTTAACTTTGGCAGGTCCCTGCTGGTCTGTTATGAAACTAGAATATCTTTTGCACATTCTGGAAGTGATTGCGATCGCAAAGCTCTATTAGTTGCTGTGGAATCGACTTTTAAAAATGAGAGGTCGTAAAATTCGTCAAAAAAATTTGGCGACGAAATCGAGCACATGCCTTCATAAAAGGGCTCTCCTGGCCAAATGGTTTAACTTTGGCAGGTCCCTCGTGCTTTATCATGAAAGTAGACTTCGTGGGGCAGATTCTGGAAGTGATTGCGATCGCAAAGCTCTATTAGTTGCTTTGGAATCGGCTTTTGAAAAAAATTCTGTGAAAATCGCAAAAATTTTGGGTATCGAAATCTGGCAAAAGTCTGCATAAAAGGGCTCTCCTGGCCAAATGGTTTAACTTTGGCAGGTCCCTGCTGGTCTGTTATGAAACTAGAATATCTTTTGCACATTCTGGAAGTGATTGCGATCGCAAAGCTCTATTAGTTGCTGTGGAATCGACTTTTAAAAATGAGAGGTCGTAAAATTC
>CAWVNO010001207.1:0-14000 GCA_963930645.1 Salticus scenicus | reverse complement strand
AACAAATACAACACAGCGTGCTGTAAAATTACAACACCAGATATCTTATTTTCACTTTAACTAGTGCCTAGTAGGTAATGTGCAGATTATCTAGGTAATTCGCAGATTACCTAGGTAATTTGAGAAATAAAACAATTTTCCTCACTTTAACGGATCACCCTAGTTAATGTGCAGATTACCTAGCTAATCTGCAGATTAACTGATTTCTTCACTTTAGCGGTAACATATATATATATATACATTAGGTAGGCATAAAAGCATATTTCACATAGACTATCGTATGAAAATTATTCACCGTACGTTTACAGGGCTACACAAAAGAAATAGAATACAGCGGAACAGTACTTGGAAATTCATGTAAATGCATTTCAGGCCCTGATATATGTTATTAATACAGTATTATATTTAAGTGCACAATGTGGTGCGCACAAAATGTTTAGAAAATATACAGAGGGCTATGAATTATGAAGGGAAAACATTTTTTTTTATTGAATATGATTAAAGGAAGTGCTTTGTTATAACATTTTACCATGTTAAAGTAAGATGGTCAGAAATTAATTCAACATACCATACTAAGCTTTTAATGAATCTAATTAGACAATGTGACAGTTTTAAATACAATTATAAATCACCTTTCTATTTCAAATTTGTTTCATGTGTAATACGTAATAATTCTTTTAGCACAACATGACTAAATTTCAAAAGTAAATTTACAAATGAAAGGGAAACACAGAAAAATCTAGTATAGTATGCTAACTCTAATTTTTGGCATAATTATTTTAATATTGAATATGGAAAATTAAGTATTTATTATACAAACTAAAAACACATTCACCAAAATAAATAAAGAAATTAAAGAAAAAAAAATCAAGCTTTAAAATACTTGTCTTTAAAAAAAATCAAGGTACTTTTAAACATCATGAGAACTGTGTGTGCTAGTCTAGTATCAAATCTCGCAATGAAAACTAAAACGATAAGAATGACTCCTCAAATCAAAAAATGTTACAAGATTACTTACCTGCATATCTACTGGGCTGAAATTTTTTTTATTTATCTTCTTTATTCAAATTAAAGGTACTAGATACTGCAATCCCTCATCAAATTCAGCGACTGCAGACATCCTAAACAAAAAAAAAAAAAAAAGTTTGTTGTATTACTTTCTAGTTTGAAAAAGCCAGAGGGAAAAATTACTAATTACACACACACAAACACACACACACAAAAGGAATTTTGTAAAAAAATTGTACTTGTTACAATCTTTGTAAACAGGATACAATTTAGTACGATAGGATTTATTTTAATCTATTCTTCCATATAAAGGCATGCAGTAACTAATAAGTACAGCACTTTGAATAAACACCATGAAATGCAATAAACTCGCCTGAGTTAAACTGTGTGAGTTTATTGCATTTTATGGTGTTTATTCAAAGTGTTGTACTTATTACTTTAAAACGCCAGTTTTGTGGTGATTTCTTATTATGCAATAATTGTATTTCCTTCCCTAGCATCAGTTACTAATATCCATTTCTTAAAAGTACTTTGACATAACTTAAACTTATCAGCCCCTTGGAGGCTTTTAAATTTTTATTGTCATTCTGACGATGAAATAAAACGGCTATTGCAATTGTGTCAATAAAGACCTTGGCAAGAAACGTTCGAACTAATTCAATGTTAAATTTAAAATTTCGCAAAGGAGTTCTAAACTGAAACTGTTTCATTTCTTTGGGACGATTTTTCTCAATTGTATTTTAATTATTAAAAAAAATAAAAAATCTTTGTGCATTTTTAATTTATTTACTGACCTAAAAAAAAGTATATTCACTTATTTAATTATTTTTGTCATCAATTTTTGAAAAATAATTTTAAAGTTAAAATGGAGTTTTTACTTAATATTTTTTAAATCAATTATCCGAATGAACTGAAAATATGGCGTTAGCTAGATTTTATCCTTATTAATAAGTGTGCTAATTTTTGACAAAATCGTATAATCCAGATAGATACAATGTCAATTTTCAGCTTTACATTTTAAATAAAAACAAAAATGCTTGCATATATTTATTGAAGTTGTAATACAATAAATGGCGACAACGCAAAATTGCTGTCTGAATGAAATAGTCGTACTAAGTTTCGATCATTCTCTACAACTTAATGACAAAATCTATTATGTTAGAGTAATGGATATATTTTTAATTTTTCATCTGTACAAAAAAAGAACAAAAACATAGTATTTCAACTCATATTACTAATATAAAAATATAGTATTAAATAAAAACACAAAACAAAGAAATGTATTAATATGCTTACTTCAGAAATTTCAGGAAGATCCAATCATTTGCTTTGCAGGATCCACTAACTGTTCGTCGACATAAATAGACGCCATGCTTGATTTGATTAGCAAAATCGAGATTGCGAGGTCATAGAAAACGATCTGCGCGTGCGCGGGATCAGCAACTGGCGCTCTCAAATGTCTCAAACAGTACATCTCAGAGACAATCAACCGTGATATCTCAGATATGTTTTTTTTTAAGGCGCACTGAGATGTGATGAAGATAAGACGTTGCGATGCACTTGGGACGTCTCTGGAATCTAGTGTGCTGTATGGGTACTTGATTCGTGTTTGAACTATCAAGTCTAAAGCAAGTGGGACAAGTGTAAACTAGGATTCTTGATCTTGACTTCCATTAAACTTACAGGCTTGAGATGTCAAGCTCAGTGCAAGTTTCTTGACTTGAGTGTCAATGTTGATGATAGCTTAATGCAAGTTCTCTGTGCTGTCTGGGGCTGCCGACGGCAGCGGAGACACTAAACAGTAGACAAAGTACTGAAAAAATGCATTGTCATCATGTTCTGAACTCTTTTCGAAAGTTTGAAATGTCTAGCTAGTCGGGAAGTACAAATCGATTGCAAGATTTGTACTGGACACTCAAACAAACAAGAATCGCAGTTAATAAAAACATGATAATAAGTACTGATAATTAATTACACAGGTCTACAAAAATGATGTTAAAAAAATTTTGATTTAATCATTGATGTTTTTGATGTGCTGAAACTGAAAATGCAGCCAGTTTTTCTCTATCACATATAGATTTTTGTCAACACAAGGTGTTTAGTGACATAATTTCTTACATATACCATCATAAAAATAGGTTGGTTGGTTGATAGAGTTTTACGTCGCCCTAGTGCTGCGCAGTAACAACAATAGGTACTCACGATTAATTAATCATGGAAACATACTATAAAACTTACCATATAATTATAGTGGTAGAGGAGTAATGAAAGAAATTATATAGGTAGGCACCATGTATTAACAAAAATCTATATGTGATTGAGAAAAACTGGCTTTATTTTTAGTTTCAACTCGCCGAAAAATAACTAAAATTATTAAATCAAAATTTTTAATGTAGACCTGTGTTATAATATTCTGAGAGCATCCTGTAACTATCTCAAAAATACATTCGGAGGGTGCGCAACGGTGTCTTTTTCTAGTCGTCACAGGATCTCCTCTGAATAACGACTCCATCCTAAAATTATCGGATAAAGGACATCCGAGGGTCATGCAGTGGGGTCTTTTTCTGGAAACCACTGAACGTCCTCCAGATGGTGACAGGATATTTCAGAACATCCAGCGGATAAGGTATTATCCTGCATGTGATATTCTCCGGATGTAATTGCGCTGTATGGGTGCGTACATTTCTATTTAAATCTTTGTTTTAAGAAAATCATTTATACCATATTTCAGACACATACAGCTGACGAAAACATATATACTTTACGTTACAAACATTTTTTACACTCGTATGCTTATTCTAAGGCTTAACTGCACAGATGTCTATTTAAATTTTTTATTTCCCTAACAGCACAGTTAGGCTTAACTTATCCACAGTACATCTTAAGGACGTTTCTGGGATGTCTTTTCATCCAGAAGACATCCTGGGGAGGCGATGTGCTGTCTGGGTTATTTTTTACCACAACCATGTTTTTTTTTAATTTATGAATATCATTTTTTCTTATACAGAAATAGCAAAGAAATACTTCGAACATATTTCGTATGCATACGGCTTTTCTCAGCACGACGGCTCAAAAGAGAAAAAAAAATTAGCAAATGAATACTGTTACAGAAAAAAAAAAAAAAAAAAAAAAATGAGTGCATTCTTCGCTCACTATAGTTTTTCACCAGAATGTGTAAGCAAGTTTTTTTTTTTTTACACTTTTATCAAATCATTTTTCACACACAAATGTTTTTTCTCCTATATGAATGCGAAGATGTTTTCTTAGTGTGCTCTTTTCAGTAAAACCTTTAGAACATTTTTCGCACACAAATGGTTTTTCTCCAGTATGAATTCTCAGATGATCTTTTAAACTGCTTCTTAGAGAAAATTTTTTAGAACATTGTTCACATACATATGGCTTTTCTCCTGTATGAATACGAAGATGTCTTCTTAGCGAGCTTTTTACAGAAAATCCTCAAGAACATTCTTCACATACATATGGTTTTTCTCCTGTATGCATTCTAAGATGAAATTTTAGGTGGGATTCTTGAAAAAATCTTTTGCGACATTCTTCACACACATATGGTTTTTCTCCTGTGTGAATGCGAAGATGGCATTTCAGGGCAATTTCATCAAAAAATCCTGTAGAACATTCTTCACACACGTATGGTTTTTCTCCTGTATGAAGTCTACGGTGTCTTTTTAGACTACTTTTCTGAGAAAATCCTTGTGTACATTCTTCACACACGTATGGTTTTTCTCGTGTATGAATTCTCAGATGATCTCTTAAACTGCTTTTTAGAGAAAATTTTTGAGAACATTGTTCACACACATATGGCTTTTCTCCTGTATGAACACGAAGATGTCTTCTTAGCGAGCTTTTTACAGAAAATCCTCTAGAACATTCTTCACATACATATGGTTTTTCTCCTGTTTGCATTCTAAGATTCGATTTTAGGTGAGATTCTAGAAAAAATCTTTTGGGACATTCTTCACACACGTATGGTTTTTCTAGTGTATGAATGCGGAGATGACCCTAACAGCACAGTTAGGCTTAACTTATCCACAGTACATCTTAAGGACGTTTCTGGGATGCCTTTTCATCCAGAAGACATCTTGAAGATATCCTGGGGAGGCGATGTGCTGTCTGGGGACATCGCAGGGCAATTTCTTGAGAAAATCCTGTAGAAAATTCTTCACAGACACACGTGTGGTTTTTCTCCTGTATGAACTTTCAGATGTCTTTTTAGATTACGTTTCTCAGAAAATCCTTTCGAACATTCTTCACACACGTATGTTTTTTCACAGGCGATTAAACTTAGAACAGTAACAAGGGTACCTTTTTCCTCTGATTGGTTCTTTAGATAAGCTGGTAGTACGTCACTTTACGCATGCGCCTAAACACTTAAAGCGTTGCACTCCGAAAACGGATTTGCGCGACTTTTCGCGCACATAACAACAAACCTCCGTGCAACAAACAACAAACAAATGGAAATTAAATATTGCAAGTGAGGATAAAAAGAAACGGAGATATGTCATTATGATAAAAATATGTTCGTTACCTAGTTCTGAAAAAATTTTCATTTTTCCTATGAACTCTTAAAACGCATATTATGAAAAGCTGCCATGAATTTAGTTTGTGAAAAGCGATTTTCATGATTAAGTGATTCTTGGAGATGGGGTAAATTGTTAAAGTGAATAAGTCTACTGCATTATGCAATAATTTAGTTAGAGCATTGCAGTAAGTTTATTTTCTTAAACTGTACCCCACTGTTATAAGGAATTCCAACTTTTGGTTGATTTTATTGAAAAGAAAGATACATATGTATGTAATCCATTAAAGAATCATAGTAATATATATTGAATATGATATTCTAGTGAAAGAATGATCTTGATTTAATTTATTAAAGTAAGTTTGTTATTTATTTATTTTCATTATGTGTATTGCATAGTTCTAAATTTTGTAAATTATTTTGATTATTAGAGATATAAAATGCTCTTTTTTAATTGTTTTATAGTATTTCTTTTTTTATTCCATTACTAACTTATTTATTCAACTTTTATTCCTAGTATTTATTTTATGCATTTCTTAAATTATTAATTTTTGCATATTAAACTTGGCATTTAATTGGTTGTTTGATATATCAAGTCTTTTCCTCTGATTCGAAATACATCTCATTTAAAATTTCATATGTTGGTATTTTCATTTATCTTTCATTTGCTGAGTGTTGTAAAGGTATTAAATTATTCAAATTATATATATATATATATACTTAAATAACCTTTTCTTTTGATAGTGTGTATTCCGTACATGGTGCGTATTATTGGCGTTTTGGTTAAGAGATAAAAATTAAGTTTTAGACTCTCTTTATTTAACACATTTTCAAAAATTTTAATGGATGATATTTATTAAAATATCTTTTATTGAGATTTCACTGTTACTGGTTATAAGTTTTTCATTAAACATAAAATGCAATTCTGGCAGTTATTACTACTTACTATTATTGTATCAAATCAATTGTTTTATAGTTATATTTTTTTACGAGCACATTTACCACAGCAAGGTTAAATGATAGCTTTAAATAGGCCTATAGAGTCATGCAATGTTATATATTTAAAAAATTTATTCATTAAATAAAGAAGTTTTTATTTATTTTTTTCTCTTAGATAAATACAAATATTTTTAACAAGATTCATACTTCATCAGGGAAAACCTGAAATACTCAGAAAATTTGGATTTTGTTGAAAAAAAATCAGGGAAAATTGATCATAAAAACCTCGAAAAACGACAATTTCCTTTCTCTCATAATATAATTTCCTTGTTTAGTCTTCATATTGATTCAAATGATTAAGTATTGTGAAAATATGCTTGTGAGCAATGATTTCTATGTAAATTTCTGTCATGATCGGCAGTAATATGACATCATACAATGGAATTAGAAGTATTTTCGCCTCTCTAGAGGAGTGTTTCTTGTAATATATTGCTAATATTTTATTTAAAATTGTCTGGAAAACCCAGGGAAATTTTTTCTCATATTTGATTATGAACCCTGTATAATCAAATTTAACAACAACAAAATGTTTTAATATAATAATAGAGTCTGTATGTTATATACTTACATGTACATCATTTTTTAAATAGGTATGGATCAGTTTTATGCATGTACACAAGACAATGGCTAAATACTTTCATTAAATTTTCAGAATATTTACTTTAACATGCATTGGCACTGAAAATTTGCAGGGGGTGTGTCGCCCCCTCCAAAAATTTCCCTTTTTTCCCTTATGCAGATAAAACTTAACACAATTTTTTTATGTTTATATACTTTTATGATGTATTGAGTGAAAGTTTATTTTTTTAACTTTCCAATGCAGTTGAAATATGTTCATCAGTTTAATTTGTTTGTCATTGATCATGCTTTTATTTCCAAATATGCAGGGTTGCCATCACCTGTATTTTTTCCACCACTATTTTTGTGTAGAAATCTATGCCTTTTTTTTAATTGCTTAAACATATTGCAAAAAATGCTGCTTATGAATAACGACAAAAAAAGTAGTCTTCGGCAATTCTGAATTGTCACGAATTTTTAATAAAATATACTAAGAAGATGGACTATAAAACGCTGGTAGTAAATTATCAGTAATGCAGCTTATAGCTAACTATACCATATTAAATCAAATAAACAGTTCTCACTGACTTTACCTAAATATGTTTTTGTTTGTTTCACAATTTATAAATACTTCAATAGAAAGTTCAAGTATAATTTTGAATTGATATCTTTTTACTCTATTCGCTGAAGTTCACGCACAGAAAGAATGTGTTCTCAAATTTAAAAGTCTTATGATGAAATATTATAAAATTTGACTTAATGTGAAGTAAAAACCAAAGACGAGGGGTTATGAGTAAGAAATCAAACTGGCAAATTTTTATTTTGGGCAAAATTAATTTTCGTTGATAGCCTACTTTTATTAACCCGTAAAACATATCAGCAAAAACAAATAGCTTTTATCATTTCAATAAAATACATGTACAGTCGGTAACAAAAGTGTCCGAACACTAGCAAAAATTCCTATATAAAACTAGTATTTTGTGGCCACCACATGACTTTCTTCTATATTTTCCTATACAAATTCACTCAGTAAAAATAACTTATTAAAATTATTATTTAAAAAAAATATCTTCCATGATAATGCAGATGATTTCCGTATTAGAGAAGTAGTATAACACTAAATGGAAAAAAAAAAAGTCCATTTAAAAGTCCTCAATATTAAAAAAGAAAAAAAAAATTACGTTTTTTTTTTTTTTTTTTTTTTTGTTAAAAGTAAAAAAAATCGATAACTTTGTTTTAAATTATCACATATTTATAGTTCAACCATTCGTTTTAAAGGTATTCACGAGACCTTTCGAAAGATACCCAACTTGAAAATTTACTCCCCTCGAGGGGGGTAGCGAGGCATACAAAAAAAAAAAAAAAATTCCCAGTTGACTATCTCTATTATAAATAATTCTTGTAAATTTCATAATGATTTCTAAAAAACTAGTACGTTGTGGCCACCACAAGACTTTCTTCAATATTTTACTATACAAATTCACAAAGTAACAATATAAAAAATAAAAAATTACGATTTTTTTTTTTTTTTTTTTTCGTTTAAAGTAAAAAAAAAAAAAAAAAATCGATAACTTTCTTTTAAATCATCATATATTTATAGTTCAACTATTCGTTTTAAAGGTATTCACGAAACCTTTCGAAAGATACCCATCTTGAAAATGTACTCCCCCCCGACAGGGATACTTCCCCCAGGGGGGGGGGAAGCGATGCTCCCACAAGCACATTTTTTTTCCCTAATTAACTACTACTATTATCAATAATTCATATTAAATTTACAATCACAGGTTAATAACTCTCATTATATACATTTATACGAAATTTTGAAAAAAATACGATCATTGCACCACCTGTTGAGCGATTGATCTCCAAATCTAATCAGCACCAGTTTATGTCAGGGGCCAACTAAATACTAAGTTTAATTAAATTTCGTATTAAAAAAAATGTTTTTTTTCTGTTTTTTTCGTTAAAAGTAAAAAAAAAATCGATAACTTTGTTTTAAATAATCACAGATTTATAGTTCAACCATTCCTTTTAAAGGTATTGACGAAAGCTTTCGAAAGATACCCATCTTGAAAATTTACTCCCCTCGAGGGGGGACTTCCCCCCAGGGGGGAGGCGTGACGAGGCTCTTACACATACAAAAAAATTTTCCCAGTTGACTATCTCTATTATAAATAATTCTTGTAAATTTCATAATGATTATTAAAAAACAATTCTCTTTATGCACATTTATACAAAATTTTGTCCTATATCACTATGTTAAAAATTTAGAAAAAGCAGGATGGCAACGCAACCTGTAAAACAATTTTTACCAAAAGTTGATAGGCACTAATTTATTTCAAGGTGCAACTACACCAATTTGTATGAAATTCTGTGCAGTAGTTCCTGAGATACAGTTGCCACAAAATTTTGTCACACACACACAGACAGACAGTGCCACAGCCACAGGCAGCGGGAACACGAGTCAGAGGCTCATTCGGTTTAAGGTTAATTTTTGAGAATTTTTCATGTTATTAGCAGCCCACGTATAAGGTGCTGCAGGCATCGGGGTTACGAGCCCTTGTTCCGTTCGGTTTGAGATACTTTTTTTGGTACAGATGATTATTTTTTTCGTGATGCTTTTATTTAAAAATAGAAATTCAAACAAAATAGAGTTAAAGATACCATACAAATTTAAGGTTATTATCATGGGCCCTGGCAGGTCAGATAACATGTAGTCTTAGTATTAAACGATATAGAAAATAAAGATAGCTTGTTTTTTTGGAGTCAGTTTGACGTCACACTGACAGTACATTGTAGAAAGTGATGTCATATATAGTATTTCTATTTGTAAGCATTTTTCCAAAAAAAGAAATTTTAAAGTGAAATGACGTAAATTTTATTAAATGTTTTAACTTGAAATACATTTAAATAATGAGTTTATTAATAACAGTAATATAACTATTTAAGTTATACAAATAACAGTTTTAATAATTTCACTAAATTAATGCACTATCACTATCAATATATCATTACACCAGCACAAAAATTCAGCTCCTGGTTGCAAAGCACATGCAAACGAGGAGCTGTCTAGACCAATTCCCTAAAATGGCTCAGCAATTCAACACCAAGTTGTGAAATATATATGGAGAAAAGTGGTGTAACTTCCCTAATAGTGTATTGATTTAACACGGTGTCTCAAAATGTGGTAAGAGAAGCGAGAATGAAAACACTGAGTGTTTGCTTATATCGTGAATGGAATCAGAGCACGAATGTAGAACCAATTTTTTCATCTTTTTTTTTTTTTTTTTTTTTGTAATTAAGTTTCAAAGTTGAAAACCATGTTGCCAATTAAAATATACTGGTTGGCTATGGTAACCAGGTGACCGTATTTCACGAGCCAAGTTAATACTAAAGTATAAATTGCCAGCATGAGATTAATCTGAAAGTACCAAATGGCAATTATAACACTTAAATTAAAGGATTATGTGTCATTCTTGAAGCACTTGGATTCTAAAATATGCAAATATTATGGTGCAAAAGATGTGATTGTGATGCAGAAAAAGACTCTTTTAAAATTGGATGCATTTTTAAACAAAAACAGCTAGTTCCATTAAACTGATCAGCATGAAAGTTGCCTCTGACACCATTTTAGTATATTCTTATGTAAAATGACCTCCTGAATCCGAATATGATGCCCATTTTGCCCTATCACCCACCGTTTTTTAGGAATGGCCCCCTATTATTTATCATTTTTCAGTGATTTTATGGCTATGAATTTGATTTCTAGGAGGGGAGAGGATTATTTTAACCATTAAATGCCTTCTGAGGGGTTACAGAGTTGGAAAATTCTAAAACATTTACATTTGCGACAAGAGAAAAATTTTGGGGAGGAAACTGAAATTATGCATTACATATCTTATATTTTTTTAATCTGTTATTAAATTTTATATTTTTTTGCTTTTAGGTGTTAAATTATATTTAATTCTTCAAATCAAATTCATGGTCATAAAATTATCAAACAGGGAAAAAAATTCAGAGAGGAGGTGGTGTATCTAGAAAACGGTGGGTGACTAAGCAAAATGGGAGTCACATTCGGATTCAGGAGATCATTTCACATAAGTTGAGCAAGAATGGTATCAGATATCGAATTTTTTTTTCTTTTTGCAGAGCAATGTTCCCCCCTCTCACCCCCCCCAAAAAAAAAATCATTTTACACACAAAGTTTAAAATGTTAAAAGTGAAAAACAACTCTTGTGAATCAATTCACCAATAAGTAAATCAAAATTATGCGTGCCCTCTATACAAAGCAAAACCCAAATTTATTTGACTTTTTTTTTTTTTTTGCTTTAAAAGTGTATTGTAACAACAAATTGTCTTTTAAAATTCCAATGCAACAAGTAAAAAAAAAAAAAAAAAAAAATCTAAATTAACAGCAAGAAAATGCCTCTCCCCCCCCCTCTCCTTAAATCATAAAAAAAAAAAAAAAACACTATTTAAAATCTTAAATTAAGCAATTTATTAATTAATTGAAACGGTGAGATAGCTGGATTACAAACATTTTAATTTCAATGTAACTTAAAGCACAATAAATTATTTTATCTATAAAAGAATAACCCAGAACTATTTCAAAAATAACTCAAAATTTAAACACATAAGATATTATTAGATCCCCTACTAAGCAAAGCATTTATTTAACTCTGCATTACATGAAGATTTAATTAGAAAAGAAAAATAATATGTAACATTTTCTTACTCAATGTAGCACCTTTCATAATAAAGTGTTTTAAAATTTACGAGGGATAACAGTTTCAGAGCCCAAAATTTCAACTTATATTGTACTCATTGAAAAAAAATACTACACGCCACAAAATATGATTATCTTACTGTATTTTTTATGTATAAGGTAACCAGAATTTTTTATTGGTAAAAGAGGAGAAAATATGCAATGTCTTTTATTCAAAACATTCAATTTTGAAAAAGAGGTCATTTTAGAGGACACAAAATTGAATGAAAATGATTATAAAAACCAATTCAAAAGCTACTTTGCACAAGTGGTGGAAACATTTTTATCTCAAATGATGAATTTGAATCAGTATACCTTAATTTAAATTAATAATATATGGATATGTTTACATTGCTATCTTTAGAAAAGAAAACTCCTGTTAATATCAGTATTGCAAGCATATTTTCAGCATATACAACCTTAGGTAACGATGATGCAGGAGTATAAAATGATTATTTTTCATTCCCTAATTAATAAAATGCAATGTGTACCCAAATTATCCGATGCTTTTAAATCATTACTTACATTAAAACTATTAAACATAAATGTTTCAATTCAATAAAAAAATTAAAGTAAACATAATGTATAGTATATACCTAAATTTGGAAAGTTGAAACTTTAAAGAATATTTCTGAATTTTAATTAAAGGTAGAAATTAAGAAATTTGGTTGGTGGCCACTGGCCACTAGCCTTCATTTTTTTAGTGGCCACTTTTAAAAAGTTAGTGGCCACTCGCTGATAAAAGTAAAAGTAAAATAAAATTTTCTTTTCTTTAATTTTTTCAATGTTCAGTCTCGACAAATCATTAAGAAAATAATTAAGGTAGTCAACTTTTTGAAACTCATCCACAATAATACATTTCTGATAAATTTTAATAAATGAAATAGGAATATATTTACATAATTTATACTATGAATGTAAGAAAATACTATTCAATACAAAATTCATATGTTTAAAATGCTCTTTTGGTTATATTATTTTATAACATAAAAATTCTGATTATATTGCCCCTTCACTATCCTGAATTGTGTCGATTTTCTACTTTTTTCAAAAAAAAAAAAAAAAAGAAAGAAACATCTTCGATTCATGAAAATATATTAGTATATGTAAATAAAAAAAAAATATTTTTTTAATAATACTTTTTTATTTTGCAAGTTCCTTTTTCCTTTTTTTTCTTGTTACAAATGAATTATAAATTAATTTTTCTTTAATAATAATGAATTTTTAATAATTTGCAATTATAATCTCCCTCTCTAACTGAATTTAGAGAGTGTGGCTGTAGTCGAGATTTCACAATGAAATTGTAGCTGTCACTTTTTAAAAAGTTAATTTTGACATATTTTAAAATTAGCAGCACTAATTCATCTTAAGGATAAACAAGATCTTAAGCTCAATCATTAAATGATAATTCAATAGAAAAAAAAAAAAAGAAATCAATTTTAAGATATTATCAAATTTGTAATTTAATGGTCTGTAGTATGTAGTACATCAGTGTAACTCAGATTAGGCATAACAAATTACATATAATTGAAAAATAAAATGGTAAAAGAACAGAAAATATTTTACAATGCATAAAATTGTATAATCAAAGTGCACAAAACATTTAAAAAAATTATAACCTGTAAAACTAATAAAATATGAAATTAATTAATAATTAATGCAAAAAGTTGGACTCGTGCATGAAAAAGAAAATTGCATCATTTATTCTTTCTTAATATTAATTATTTCTATTTTATTCTATTTCTTTATATTATTAAGTTTCAATTATTAAAATTTGGACGTCTGGATCTAATGCCATCAGACCACCACAAAAACACGCCAGGTGCACATTTTTAATTTTGGACATTTGGAGATGGGGCTATTGAAGTGAAAATGCGTCGAATGACGTTTTTAATTTTTCTGCGAACATAATACAATCCGAGTTTCAGCCGATTGATTATCTCACGAGCTTCCTTTTCGTCTCTTTCTCCCGAAAGTCGACCGAAACTCTCATTTTGACATTTTTTCTAAATCAAAATCTAATACTTTTATAGAAAAATGGAAAAAAGCCATACGTTTTTTTAGTATATGAATAAGACTACCTGCCAATTTCCAGTGTTTACTGTTAAAATTGACTTCCGAAAATGCCTGTAAGTG
>CAWVNO010001206.1:0-13000 GCA_963930645.1 Salticus scenicus | reverse complement strand
GAACTATGCCCCCCCCCCCTTTTTTTTTCTATGGTTTACAATTTAAGTTTTTGGCACTGAGTTATTTTGTGTATTATGCAAGCATTGAAAGATTTAGCAAATCTGTTATTGCTTCAGTAAATTACAGTGAAACCTTGATCCATCGTTCCCGCTTCCATTGTTTTCCCACATTGATTGTTTTATTTCTGTGGTCCCTGCACAAATTGTATTTTAAATAATTTAACGGAACCCATATATATCGTTCTTCAATGTTGTAAAAAAAAATTTCTGACTGAAGTGAAATTGAAAATCAAGCAATTCCATATGGCATTCAAACTGAAAAAACTTCTTTTATCCTAAAATAACTCTTTACTTTCTTCACGGAGGATCCGGGGCTCTATTCTCGTCTAATTGCTTATTAACCACCACTTGTAATCGTTAACGACAGTCTGTAACAACTGTTCTATCCACCCTAATAACCATCTTCCGGCTAAGTGCTATTCTGGTCTACCGTTGTTATCTTGAGTGCTCTCTGCGTTCGAGGGTGATATTTTAAACCAATCAGTTGCATGGGGTCATTCATAATCTGTTTTGGGTGGGGAAAATTGTGAATAGCGATGTTGACAACCGGTTTTCAATGGTGGAAAATGTGAAATGTCCCTTTAACTGAGCAAACTAAAACATTATGCAGACGCGCCCATTTCTATTGTGATAAATGACGATTTTTCAGCTGAACAACTGCCTCCTAGCTGCCGGTAACTTAACGACTGTAAACAAGCTCAAATGAGAATAGCAAATCGTCGTTGTCTCGCTTCACAACAACCGGTTTCCGCGTAACGACTAGACGAGAATAGAGCCCCAGGATTGTGATGACATATCTCCGGACCATCCTGAAGGTGAATTCCAGACCATTGCCATTTGCCCATGTTGTCGCACTAATGCGATGTAAAACCCAACCAACCTCAACTACTCAACCTTATGCTGTTTTATTTGAAGAACAGGGATTGTGCAGGTATTAAACATGTCTCTATGAATTACTGAATATGGATTGTGTGTTGTTGCTTGGAGAATAAGATATTCTATTTTGCGTAAAGAGGAGAATAAATGCATCCAGTAGGGTCAGCTACTACATTTTTTCCCATTCCTGAGGCTGTTCCTATGCCAGTGCAAAGTGTGTCTGATATAATTACACCATTTGAAAATACACATTTTTTTTTAATATGCACATGAAATTACAGAAAAGGATCAGAAAATGTTGTAAATCTGGAAAATCCCCATCTAATTTATAAAATGAACAAAAATTCCAACATAAAATTACTAATTTTTAAAAATAAATATCACTTAATGTTCTACAACATTACATTGATTTATTTCTTTGACAGTTTGAAGAGTAACAAATTAGTTTTTATTAGTAGTATGCTATGTATATTGCGTGTAATTTTTCATAAACATTGTTTTATTCATGTCTTGACTTTAATCTACATTCATCATTTTCCCACTTTCATCATATATATATATATTTTTTTTTTTCTTCACACACCCCATGAAAAGCGATGTATCAAGGTTCTACTCTATTAGCCTTAAATTAATCTTAAATAGAAAAGTTATTTTTATACTAAGATTTATTAATTATGAATTGCCAATTCATTTGTTTTCTTTTGCATTATCAACAAAAATGAGAATATTTCATTTTTGACCACATTAGTTTGTATTTAAAATTCCAACCATTTTAAATTAAAATATATCTAATTTATGCTCTTTCAAATGTCTATAGCAAATTGTGGCTTAATTATATTTTAAATACGAAATGTTTTTGACTCATAATTTCACTTTGTACTGTTATAAAATTACTTTTTATAACAGTACAAAACAATCTTTCTTTTTAATGTATACAATAAAGTAATTGCTTATAATTTATTATTTCATATCTTCATATTGGTCTAACTTTTCAGGTGGACCTTTGGTTGATGCTCTAAATATGCGACAGAGCCCTTTATCTTGTGCTCAAGTAGTTCAGATATTTTTTCAAACATGTTCTGCAGTTCAACATATGCATTCACAGACACCACCTATTATCCATAGAGATTTAAAGGTGAGTTTCTGAAGAAACAATGTATTTTCTTATATACTTAATTGAATATTTTTCGAAAATTTAATTTGTTTTGGTATATGAAATGTTTCCTTTTGAAAAATGAACAAAATTAAATGTATGTTACAATTTTTAATGTTAAAAACTAGCAGTCTACATGCACTATGCTGGTAGATACATTGAAGCAAACCTTTTTTTCCCCCCATGAACCTCAGAATAAAATTTCATTAAAATTGGACAGTTAGTCCTCCAGAAACAAATTTTAAAAATTGTTCAAGTTTCGGGTGTAGTTGTGTGTGTTAGATTTTGAGATGTAGCTTTTTCAGAAACAAGGAAAATTACAACATAATATTGTTACCTTTTGGTTAATATGCTCACATATTTAAACAGAAATAAGGTAGGGAAATGTTAGAGTTGTGCACATTTGATTTTGATATACAGCCGAATGAGAATTTGCAGGAATTAGAATTTTAAAAGGTACTTGCACTATGAATGAACAAGCTCTTGGGTTCTGAAATGGTGAGAAGGCACCACTAAACGGAATTTGATACAGTCAGATTTGTCAAGGATTGCAAACCAAATATTTGCCAAAGGCAGTTAGTAAATAATAGGGATGGACCGGATATCCAGAAAATATTTGTTATCTGGCTGATTTTTCAATATCCGAAATACCGTCAAATATCCAGATTAAAACAACTGGCTTTTGAATATCTGTTTTTAGGACTGAGGACTATTAGTCTCAATGGATTTTTGTGGTGTCATTTTTCGATAGTTGGACATTTATCAAAATCTAAAATTTATCGAAAATATAATTGAATAATTTGAAAGTGATGTAATTTGAAAAAAAAAAAAAATAATAATAATAGTCCTCCGTCCTAAACTAAATTCTGCTTTTGCCAGAATTTCGTCAAAATCATTTTTTTTTCTTTGGAAAGAAAAGAAAATTAATAATAATCAGTATCGAAGCAAACACTATCGAAAAAGTTTTTTTTTATAATTTTGAATTAGGAAATAAAAAGTGCATGTGCAAAATGAAATAAAAATAAGTAAAAAAATGAATTTAATAATTTAATTTTTGTATAAAACATGATTGTGTGCTGTCTTCAAAAGTAGATGTAAAATTTAAAGTTTATGTGGTGCATGAGTCATCTATAATTTTTTTTCTTTTGTAGTTTTTCTGCAGATTTTTTTTAGCTGGGTTGGTTCAAAATATCTTAAATAGAAATCCCATTTTAACTTTAATTAAAAAAAATAAATAAATAAATAAATAAAATAAAAAGTAAAATAATAATCATAAATAAATAATGTTACCAGTTTTCTTTTCCTTCTTTTTTTTCCCTTTCATTTTTCCCTTTTTTTAAAGAAAAGAAAATATATATATTTGAATTTAGAGGTTCTGAAAATATGCTTTAGAAAGCCAATAATGAGTCAAATTCCTCCCATGGAATAGATCAAACTACTTACATATGGAGTGACTTAACCCAAACTTAGTACATCATAAAAACAAGTTGTTGTGATTAGCAAATATTAAGCAAGTTGAACTGTTTGCATAATTTTGATGATTAATTGAAAGAAAATAAACCAGTCGCATTGTGAATGATCATACTGCTTGATTTTAATCTGAAAATGAAAAATGTTTAAGTTAAAATTTAATATGTAATTATGATTAAAAATTTAAAACTTTTAAAACAGACCAACTTTAAATTCAATTGCTTAAAAAAATACCTTTTATAATGCTCTGTTACGATGCTAAAGATCTTTCAGGGCGAAATCCGCCCGTTCTTCAGTAGCTACATGGTCTGTCTCTGTTGTTGAAACTGATTTTTCATCCTGCTTCTTTTTCCCAGTCTTGTTCTCCATGATGTGGCGCCACGCTCGATCCAAATCGGCACGCGACTCGTACCCGTTACACGCTAATTTGTCTTTAACTATTTCTATTGTTTCACGGTAAAAGGTGTAATCGGGGTTGTTATAATTTGCTATTTTTCTCGTTTTGTTAAAAATAATATCTATGTTGTTTTCTACAACATAGCATAGATATTATTTTTAACAAAGATAAAACAACATAGATATTATTTTTAACAAAACGAGAAAAATAGCAAATTATAACAACCCCGATTACGCCTTTTACCGTGAAACAATAGTAATAGTTAAAGACAAATTAGCGTGTAACGGGCACGAGTCGCGCGCCGATTTGGATCGAGCGTGGCGCCACATCATGGAGAACAAGACCAGGAAAAAGAAGCAGGATGAAAAATCAGTTTCAACAACAGAGACAGACCATGTAGCTACTGAAGAAGGGGCGGATTTTGCCCTCAAAGATCTTTTAGCATTGTAACAGAGCATTATAAAAGGTATTTTTTTTAAGTGAATGTAATTATGATATTTAACTCTTTACTAGCAGGCTTTTCCCGCTTTGCTGGCCACTATATTTAAAGAAAACTCTTTTTTATATCTCTTTATAAACAAAGAAAAAAAAAACTGAAATTGCTCAAAAGCTTACTACAGGTGCCCGGTGCCTTCAGCAGTGACTTACTCATCCTCACAGTCCTCAGTGTCTGTCCCTAATTGTCTGTGACAATAGCTTACCGCTGAGCTTTCATTTGGGTGCTTAACAGATGACAACTTCGGAACGGACAGTATCAAAAAAATTTATGTACCCCTTTTATATTCGAATCCCAGTTACATATGAGCAACACTATACATGGTGTACATAGTATTTGCTTTCAAGTTATTTCCGTTATTCATTTGATTTATTCGGTCAACCGTAAAATGACAGCGATTTCACTCCAAATATCATATTACAATATGCTATAATTGGCTACGACTATCACATGAGACAACTGAGTTTTTGTGGTTACATATACTTTATGGTTAGTTAAAAGTAGTTGATATATAGAAAAATAGACAACTAAATATGAAAACCTGATCATGGTACAACCTTAATGAATTTTTGTCGTCATTTTAGAGAAAAATACATAATTTATGCGATTATTTCTTTCTTTCTTTTTTCTTAAATATTTTGTAATTTATTTATATTTTTGATGCACTACTTAGCATAAAGTGACTGTCGCGATAATAGAGCCCTTGGTGAAAAATGTCCGATCTACTTCAGTATCAAAATGTAAAAAAATATCCAGGATTATAAATAAGTAAAGCTCTTTAATATAATGCTGAACTAGCTTTCATGCCAAGCCTGTCAAAAATCTGCTGTTTAAACAAGAAAAAGAAAAAAATCTAAAATTGAAGTATATTAAAAAAAGGTTATGGAACAAAATTTGGAAGAAACATGCTAAATTATTATTATTATTATTTTATTTTAAAGTTATAAAAACGTCAATTTTTCATATGCATAAGCAAATTTAATATTTATTCATTTTATTTATTTTTTTTCCATGTGAAAGAATATTGTATTTTATGTTAAAATAAATTAATTGATAAATTTTTTTGGCAACAATTAAAAATTTAAATGCCAAATTTTAAAGCAGTGCAAGCGAAATGGTGACATCACTGTCAGAATTTGTATTTATTTCTTAAATAATTAAATAATTCTAGTTTTTCTGAGGAAAACGGAAGTTAATTTCTGGTTTTCTATCCATATTAAGTAGTTTACACCATAAATCGTAACTTTACATGCTTTGTTGTCCACTCTCTGCAAGCGCGATGATTTATTGCTGTTAACGTAACACACATTATTGGTTGGTGAGTATACAGACCTACAGCGTGAAGCCGATTTCGGACAGTTTGATTCGAAACTGTGGTACCAGTAGCTGAGCGAAGTTGTTTTTGTAGAAGAGTGGCATTTATATTTTGAAGTCTCTGAGCTGTTAGCATTAAATATCAATTTCTGTTGAGTGTTATTGCACGTCTACGACCTTGCCCTGGCTTTCAGCTTACATTTTCAGTCTCCAAAAACTGGTTTCAGATCCTGGAAATCACACTTTGCAAAACTCCAGTGACTTCAGCTATTTCGATTTGTGTTTAGACCCTCTCTAACTGACCAACAACTCTCTAAGCTTTTGAATTGGTTAAATAACTTCGTTAAGACATCACAATCATCGAAACAACACACTTACTGAATATTGACCATTCTTTTCCGCTTTGTCTTTCATTTAGTGTAAAGCCAAATTTCGTTCGTTGCCTCTAAAACATCGTTTTTGAGGTCAAACTCAACATTTGCATATTCCGTAGTTTGAAAATGAGAAAAATTGGTATTTGTGACTCTCTTCTTCTGTTTTCTGCAAAAAAAATTTTTGCTTATACAATATCCTTCAATTGTTTTGAGCAGTGTATTTATAATTTAAGTAAGGTAATACAAGTTTTAATATGTTAAAAAAAAAAAAAAAAAAAAAAATTCCTTTTTAGGTTGATTTCTTTACAAATCGACCTATTGCAATCACTTCGTTTATCTATATATCTATCTATCTATCTATAATGAAAATTTTGTCATCACAATAACTCCCGAAATAATACTCCAAATTGAACCAAATTTGGACAGTGAACTGTCCTAATTTGGTCTCTATCATCCAAGATCTATCTACTCATCTACTATCTATCTACTATAAATATCTTGGATGAGTTCGTTAACCAAGTTGCTCTGACTTTTTGTTTTCAAGTGGCAGCCACTTGAAAATTTCAAACCGACATTGTAAAAAGCATATTTAAAGCAAGATTTGCTTGAACTTTGTTGTAAATACAGGCCACATAAGGGTCTCAATGAAGTTTATTAATGAAGTTTATCCGCCTTTTATAATGAAATGGCAAATATTTTAAGTTAAGTGGGACCACTTGAAATCAGGCTACCACTTGAAAATTTAAAATCACTATAACTTCCGAAATAATACTCCAAATCGAATCAAATTTAGACAGTGTCTTAACTTATCTTATAAATATCTTAGATGAGTTTATGAACCAAGTTGCTCTGCCATTTTGTTTTCAAGTGGAAACCACTTAAAAATTTCAAATTCAAATTGTAAAAAGCGTATTCCGAATTTGTTTGAAATTTGATGTAAATATAAACCACATAAGGGTCTCAATGAAGTTTATTAATGAAATTTATCCGTCATTTTTAATAAAGTGGTAGATATTTTAAGTTAAGCAGGGCCACTTGAAATCACGCTACCACTTGAAAATTTGAAATCACAATAATAATACTCCAAATCGAACCAAATTTGGATAGTGTCTTAACTTACCTTATAAATAACTTAGATGAATTTGTTAACTAAGTTGCTCCGCCATTTTGTTTTCAAGTGGAGACCACTTGAAAATTTCAAATTCAAATAGCGTATTCTGATTTTTTTATAATTTTGATGCATATATAGATTATACAAGTGTCTCAAATAACTTTATTAATGAACTTTATCTGCCATTTTTAATAAAGTGGCGTATATCTTAAGTTAAGCGTGATCACTTGAAATCAGGCTACCACTTGAAAATTTAAAACCATGATAGCTTCCGAAATAATACTCCAAATGGAACCAAATTTGAACAGTGTCTTAGCTTATCTTATAAATAACTTAGATGAGTTTGTTAACCAAGTTGCTCCGCCATTTTGTTTTCAAGTTGAGACCACTTAAAAATTTCAAATTTAAATTGAAAAAAGCGTATTCCGAAATTGTTTGAATTTTGATGTAAATACAGACCACATAAGGATCTCAATGAAGTTTATTAGTAAACTATATCTGCCATTTTTAATAATGTGGTAGATATCTTAAGTTAAGCGGGACCACTTGAAATCAGGCTCCCACTTGAAAATTTAAAATCATGATAACTTCTGAAATAATACTCCAAATCGAACCAAATTTGGACAGTGATATTATCATATAATTATCTTGAATGTTTTCACTGGGCAACTTGTCCCGACATATTGTTTCTAAGTTCCAGCCACTTGAAAATATGCGATCACGATAACTTTTAAAATACTAAACTGATTCAAATAAAAGTTGGATAGTGAACTTATGGTTCAAATATCTAGGATAAGTTTACTTGGTGATTTGATCCACAATTTTATTTCCAAGTGGCGGCCACTTGAAAATTTGTCATAATTCGCATCAAATTTGGGTAGTGGTTTTATCCTTCAAATATCTCAGATAAGTTCGCTGGGCATCTCACTCTGCTTTTTTTTCCAAGTGGTGCCACCTGAAAATTTCTTATGACGATAATTTTTGAAATACCGATTTAATTTAAACTAGAACTGGACAATGAACTTATCATACAAATATACTGGATGATTTCGCTGGGTAAGTTGTTTTGCCATTTTGTTTCCAAGTTGCAACCACTTAGACTGCTACTTGAAAATTTGCCATAAAATTAACTTTTGAAACATGGCACTGATTTAAACCACAGTTGGACAGTGAACCTATGCTTCAAATATCTTGGATGTGTTTGCTGGGCAACTTGTTCCACTGTATTGTTTCCAACTGGCGACCACTTAAAAATTTTGTTATCACGGTAACTTTAGAAATACTGAATCAATTCAAATCAAAGTTGAAAAACGGATTTATCTTTCAAACAACAAAAATCTAGAAAATTCACGTAACTCGTGAACCAATCACGTTATTGGGTCCATCTTTGGTATATCGATAATATTTTCTTGCCAAAAGTCGCCATATGGGAAAAGTCGCCAAATCCATTACCTTTGTTACTGGATCTTTTTAATGCGTTTTAAAGGAAAAAATAGGCTATTTTGATGCTAAAACAAACTAGAAATGCAGAAAACTAACATTTTATCAACTTACTAAGCCTCTTTGAATGAATTTCTACAAAAAAAATTATTTTTAATTTGCAACGATATCTTAGATGAGCAACTTTCTCTGCCATTTTACTCGAAGTGCCAGCCACTTAATTTTTCAACACGATGGCTTTTGAGATTTTGAACTAATTCGAACTATATGTGTACAGTAGACTTATCTCACAAATACATTTCATATATTTGTCAACTTAACTCACCATTTTGTTTCCAAGCGCCGGCCACTTGAAAATTTTAAATTCACATAAAAAGGTATTTATAAATCGATTTGCTTAAAACTCCATATGTGCATAGCCTACATCAATATTTCTACCAAGTGCATTAATAATTTGTAGCCGCCATTTTGAAACAAAATGACGGCTACTTGATAAGGAAAAAGAAATCAACCTACCCTTCCGAATAAGCTGGAAGGACTTGTTCAAAATTTTCTAGATTTTGATTTTTGAATAAATTTAAATAAATTTAAAATTAGATACAAAATTTTAAGTCTTAGTAAAATGTATATAGTTGTGTTTATATCCGGTTTGATATTTTTATACAATATTTTTACTTATTGAGTATAATATTGATTTTATGCACATGAGGTGTGAGTGCGTTTTTCAGGCATAAACTATTATATAATAAGTTTCACTATACGTGTTTTTGTTTTCATTTAATATATTTAAATGTTCAAAATTTTTGGTCTTGCAAACTATTTTTTAACAATAATGTGAATCAGAAGAATGAATCCCAATAATCAGAAGAAATATTTAAGTCCAACTTATTATTGTTACATTTTTTGTGCATAAGAATCTTGAAATTACCTTCTATCTATAAGGACTACCACAAATAGAGACTTACAGACTTGGCTAAGATAGAACCCATATTTTATTGTTTCCTACGTTATATAAATTTTCAGTTTTACAATGCATAATTTCAGATGATTATATTTTATGTTTACAAAGTTTTTAATGTTTATTCTACGACATATGTCAAGTTATGTGTATTTTATATTAATTATTTTTTCATATAATATATGTTTTGTACTATTCAGAATTTGTGTAAGATTTTGTATCTCTCATGTACAGGCATCCTGATGATGGGTATCCTAAGTTGGTTAAAATTTAATCTGGCAAAATTTAAGATTTTATAAGCTTAATTTATTTTTGTGTTTCTCACAATAGTAACAATAATAACAGTAACTACATAATAAAATATTTTAGTCAAACTTTCCATTTTTAGTCAATTTTCCTGGAATATCTTCTACCTCTGGGGAGATATGAAAGTATAAAAAGAATTAAGATTTTAAATTAATATTAAATGATAACTTGTAGAATATCCCATTAAAAATTCTTAGCTTGAATTCTATTCTAGGGCCCATTTAAAGTTGCTTTTGCAGCAGGGCTCATCATATCCTGGGATTCAGAAAATTAAACTATTTTAAGAGCAAGGACTGATTGGTATTATACAATCTTGCAGTTTTTGTGGTAAAACAATGCAAAGTAATTATCTCCGGGACTCAGGTAAGATGTCAATCATTAAATTAATAGCCAATAAAAAAGTATAGGAGGAGCTTAAATGGCTAATGAGAAAGTGTGGGAGGAGACTGGGTTCACGCCAAATTAAGCGGTATTTAAGTGAGTGCTCAAGAAAAGAATGTGTTGATTTGCAAAACTTATGTTAAATCTTACTTTGGCTGTTTTATATTTGCTAACTAAACTTGCAGCCCTGAAGGGTCCACCACTATGGCGTATCACGGATCATCGGCACCGTCGCTTGGTTATTCTAAATTCTAAGGCTAACAGCAAATATCCGCTAAGGATGCCTAACGTCTGGCTAAGACTGAATTTTTTACTAAATAAAGGATTTAGTTCATCTAAAAGACTCTTCATTCTTTTTAAGGTGCTTACATTTGGTAATCCAGCACGTGTAATATTACAGACACCTGTTATCGTTACTTGATGAAAACATATCAAATGTGCTTTATTTTCCCTCTGGCCTTTATAACTGAACTTTTTTCTTCATTGTTTTGAAATTATCTACATGTACAATACAAATATGTGTGGGATATACTATTTTTTAATTGTTGCTTCTTTAAATTTCAGATTGAAAATTTATTGTTAAGTTCAGATGGCAAAATAAAGTTGTGTGATTTTGGAAGTGCTACTACAAAATCATATCATCCTGATAGTTCTTGGACTGCTATTCAGAGAAGTTTAGTGGAAGATGAGGTTAGAAATTATATTGTAATTAAAAAAGCAAAAGTATTAAATTATAAACATCTTGAATGTGCTTGAAATGCTTTATTAAATGTTAAAAAATCCAATCACATGTGAGATAGTCTTTTTTTTTTCCTATGTGGGAAATTTTTTATTATGGGTTTAGAATCAGCAAGCCAAAATATATGTGGTAAATTTGCATGTGTGAATACCCAAAAATAGCTAAGTCCCCAACTTACGTGGAAAAAACAAATTAGTTAACTTTAAATGAAAGATCTTAATTAATTATATCAGGGTCCGAAATTTCAGCTTAGATTGCACTCGCTGAAAAAAAAAGTTACTCGATACAGAATATGATTAACTTACTCTATTTTATACGTAGGGGAGAGTTGTCTAAAATGGGACGTCGGGTCAAATGGGGACGTTCAGTTCTCATTGATTAAGGCTGCTCTCTTTGAATCCAATAATCTATGATAATTCTAATTCGGCTACACGCAAGTTTGTATCTAGTTATTGACATATTTTGCGGGATCTGTTATTTTCTACAAAGTTTTCACTTTTTTACGATTTTCATTTCGATTGTGGCCGTACACTGTATTGGATTTTATCAAGTGACTAAAGGTGGAAATTAAGAAATTTGGTTGGTGGCCACTGGCCACTAGCCTTCATTTTTTTAGTGGCCACTTTAAAAAAGTTAGTGGCCACTCGCTGATAAAAGTAAAAGTAAAATAAAATTTTCTTTTCTTTAATTTTTTCAATGTTCAGTCTCGACAAATCATTAAGAAAATAATTAAGGTAGTCAACTTTTTGAAACTCATTCACAATAATACATTTCTGATAAATTTTAATAAATGAAATAGGAATAGATTTACATAATTTATACTATGAATGTAAGAAAATACTATTCAATACAAAATTCATATGTTTAAAATGCTCTTTTGGTTATATTATTTTATAACAGAAAAATTCTGATTATATTGCCCCTTCACTATCCTAAATGGTGTCGATTTTCTACTTTTTCAAAAAAAAAAAAAAAAAAATCTTTGATTCATGAAAATATATTAGTATATGTAAATAAAAAAAATATTTTTTTAATAATACTTTATTTTGCAAGTTTCTTTTTCCGTTTTTTTTTTTTTTTTTTTTTCATGTTACAAATGAATCATAAATTGATTTTTCTTTAATAATAATGAATTTTTAATAATTTGCAATTATAATCCCCCTCTCTAACTGAATTTAGAGAGTGTGGCTGGCCAGGGTCCAACTATATACCAAGTTTGGTTGAATTTCATTCATTGCTTCATGAGATACGGTGAAAACACTAAACCACACACACAGAGACATTTTTTAAAAACTATCAATTCGTGTTCAGGATACCCCAAAACGTGTAGATCCGTCAAAAAACGGAGGTCGAAAATTTTCGCGAATCCAATACTTTCTGTATATTACATATAGAAGAAAGTAAAAAATAGTTAATATGCAATAACAAATATTAAATAATATGTAGTAAATAAATAAAATATTCAATAAATTAGGCATTCTTCTGATTAAGAACTAAAAATATACATACATACATACATTTTTTTTTTTTTATATATATAACAGAAAACGCACTTACCTTTTTCCGAAAAAAGATATTTTTACAGAATTATCTGTAGCTCCACGTTTACTACTACTACGGTTGCTTTGTGATTCAGGATTTTCTTTAAATCTCTTCATATCCAAGCTTGCATTGGAATGGGGTATTCTATAAAGAATGGGTAGAAGAATTTTAAGTGTTTACTATTAAAATTGACTTCCGAAATATGTTTGCAAGTGGCGAGGTTAGATTTTAGAACAGCCTGAATTCTTTGCGCGGCGCGTTTACCGCGAAAAAGCCGCCGAGCGATCCAAGTTTGCCGTGGAATGGGGTATATTTTATAAAGAATGGGTAGAAGAGAAGTGGCCACTGCAGTGGCGACCAAAGGCAATTTCTTTAGTCGCCAT
>CAWVNO010001205.1:0-149773 GCA_963930645.1 Salticus scenicus | reverse complement strand
TATACTACACAAGTCGTTTATACAGGGTGGCTATTAAGTATCCGGAAAAAGTACTTGATAATAAACAATTAGTGAAATGGCAAACAAAGTTAAATCTTCTATTTTTGCAACAAGTAATGTCTAACAATTATTTTTTACTACGAGTTTTCGAAATGGCGGTCATCGTCTTTGATGCAAGCTGCAGTCTGCTTCTTCGGAAGTGAGGTGACGGTGCAGCGCAAGTAGTTTGGATACAAATCATCCTATATTTTGCTAAGGGCTTTCTTGAGTCTATCAAATGTAAGATTTTCTGTGTTTGCAATTGTTCTTCTAAGAACCCACGCATTGAAAAATCCATTGGATACAAATCAGAGTTGTTAGAAAAACACAGATTTTTGGTCAGATACCTTTTCACTTTGGCATCGATTAAAGCAAACGTTGATTTTACTCCATGAGCCAGAGCATAAACTTGCTGAAAGATCATAGCCAGGTGATTTTGCTTCCATGGAAGTACAGCTTTCTCTAAAATATCTTTTTGATAAACTTTTCCATTATATTTTACGTTTTCTTCGAAAAAAAACCCAGTTGAGTATTCCCATTGTTGCTAATCTCAGCGTCCAAACCATCAAACATTTTAGAAACAAAGACCTTGTTGCATCTTTTCGTTTTCTGGTGTTCTTGAGGGCTAGCTCCAAAAGTTTGGGATGATTTTAAGAGTTTTTAGCGACTTAAACAGAAAAAAATTTCTCATCAGACCACAAAATATCTTAGATCGCACTTTGAAAAAAATCACAAAACTTTTTCATTTATCTAATAGATTTTCCTTTGCCTGATCGCTCAAAAACTGCCCGTTGAGTAAATGCAAATTATTTTAATAAATAATATTTAAAGATAAAAGCATTACAACAACAAAAAAGTGGTTATAATGAAGTAGGCAGTCCATAAAAGCTCCTCAAATTTTTCCGGATAATTAATAGCCACCTTTTATACGACTCGAAAACAATTTCAGCTAGTAACTCCATGTGATAAAGTTTGACATATGACAAACACACACACATTGTAAAAATAATTAAAAAAAAGAAAAAATCTAGGAACTCTTTAAATGGATAAATACATCAAAATTTCCTTTCATAATTTTAATACTCTCCTTACTTTGTATAAAGTTTTAAAAATGAAAAAAAAAAAAAAAAAAACTAATGTAAAAAAAAAAGAAAAAAAAATTAAATAGTAGTTTCAGAGCTTCGATAAGTGATTGTCAATGACGTCTTTGAATCTATTCAATGAATCATTAAAATATTTGAGCTGGCTCCTTGAAGTCAGTAATGGAAGAATAAGCCACTCGTCGATCGTCTCTTTTCGTTATGGAAATGAGAAGAATAAATAATTGAGCAGTGAAAAGAAATAACAACCTTGAAAATGCTCTTGCCCATTAGGAATTATTATTATTTTTTTTAACCAGATATTTCAGGGCAAACCGGTCAACATCATTTGCAATTGGAAGCAAAGTGGTTACTTTCCTCTAATTCTGACTTACTTTTTATACAGAGCAAGGCCGTAACCAGGAGGGATTGGGGGAAGATTCAGCCCCTCTTTCAAGAAATTTTACAGATTTTCCGAAAATTTTTATTTTTACTTTATTTTTACTTCCATTACTACCGTAGGTAATGAAAGTATTGTAGTTGGTCCAAAAATTCGATATCGAGATTTCACCTGCTTTACACGTTTTAAGGTCATCTGAGTTCAAAAATGTGGTTTTTGGCAATTAGTCAGTGTGTATATATGTGTGTGTGTGCGTTGTCTTACCCTCCCTTTCGAGTAACTAAAGCAGTTTAAACACCAACACACCGAGTAACCAAATACAATGCGAGTAACTTTTGCTGGTTACTCGGTTTGTTTAAGCATGTCACGACGTTTTTTAAGGTTTTTTCTATGCTCTGCACCACTTTTCTTGAAGTTACTCGGAGATGCGTTATTCGGCAATCATCAACACACACCGTGTGTATATATAAGCCGTGTGTGTATTTAGCGCCATCTGACGGTGTGTAAAAATGCAGCCTCAAACCCAGACTCTTTCCCGGCGGTTACTCGCTAAAGCGGTCGCGTACAAACGCGGCAACCCTAGTGTGTTTAGGTTTCTCAAGCTTTCAGGGTTGCTATGTTAGAGGTTTCCTCAATATTTTGTACTTTCTAGTTGCTTTTTGGCAGTTACACAAAACTTTGGCCTTCGTGAATACAATTAGCATAATTCTTCTCTAAATCAAGAAATTTTTAAACTTTGTAAATTTTAACATATACGGGCAGATTATTAGAAAAAAAGGTTTTATATTGCGGTAATAAAAATATTATGTCAAGAAATAATATAAAAATTTATTAAAGAAAAACTGGATAACTGATAATCATTTAAATATATTTAACTTATTTAAATAAATATTTTTTAAACGTCAAAAGCATCTAAATTATAAAAAAAAAAACTTTATTCACACTCAAAATAAAAGATTTAAAAAAAAAAAAAAAAAACAATAAAGAAAATTTCTAATGCTGTTTATTAGTTTTTACTGGTATTGCGCAGTGGTCAAATCTCGACCATTTTTTTTCTTTTTTCTTTCTTTCTTTCCTTCTTTCTTTTTCTTTCTTTCTTTTTTTTTTTTTTTTTAAGATGCATTTAAATAATATAGGTGTAAATATTCAAATCTTTCATCTAAACAGTGTGCTTTCAGTTTACTCCATCTTTAAAATAACATAAATTAATTATAATGAAGAAAGAAAGAATTACTATTAGCATTTTTGATTACATAACTAAGAATATCTTTATGAGTAATTTGCTATTATAGCACTAGCGAATGAAATCGTACATTAATGCTCAAGGGTGAAAAAGGTCTCCGTTGAAAAGTTTTGTTCCGCTGAAAAGTTTTGTTTGAACGCATCGACTAACCAAATGCAATTTGAGTAACTTATGCCAGTATCTTCGTTTGTTTTGAAATGGTATTTCTTGAAACACAAATATATTTATTTTATTTTATTACACAACTAAAATCTACCTAATGGTGTCCGCGAAAGCCTAATTGATAGACTATTGAATTTATTCACTTATTTATTATTTCATTTTTTACGCAATTTTATACGTAGAAATGAAAAGAAGTATACATATTATATATGCTTTCAATATATATATATATATATATTGAAAGGTTTTTCAAACATTGCAGTAGATATAACCAAGTATCATATTTAAAACGATATAAATATGTAAATATATATATATTAATATTTCGTTGCATAGAACACATCATCATTAACCACTTATTTCGAACTAATTTATGCTCTTCAAAGCATAAAAATTAGAATATTAATAAATTGATCACTGTCACTGCTAAAATGGTTTTCCTAAAAACTTCATATATTCTATTTTGTATCCATAATCAGTTCTCCGTCAGTAACATAAAAAAGTACACTTTTGTGTATGTTACCAAAAAATAAAAATAAAAATAAAGACAATAAAAATGATGGAGGTTGGGTGGGCAGATGTTTGATTACAGACGATGGGGGGTGTGGTTTGGCTGGATGGTTGGGCGGGATGATGAAATTATGTAAAAAAATTAATTAATTAATTAGAAGATGTGTTGCATTTACCTCCTATTAAAACATTTTTCCCCCTTAAAAAGTTAAATTTCTTCGTTACTGAGTTGTAAACTATTGTTATAAATTAGTATTCAGAAAATGGTAAAAAAAAAAATAATAATAATAATAAAAATAAATAAATAAAAATAAAAACAAACGAACAATCAAGCAAACAAACAAATAAATAAAAAATCTTGTGAAATTTCAGTAAAAAAGTTGTAAATTATGCTTGAGGGTAATGAATCAACAAACTGGCAAGACTAGAAAAAAAAAAAAAAGAACTAACCCTTACTGAAATTTAAGGTTTTCTAAAACTTTTTTTATGGTTTTATCTAGGTTTTCAGGTATTTAAAAGGTTTCTTTGAAGTTTCGCTAAAAAATACTTCCTGAAAAGAAACCTTATCTAAGTTTTCTTTAGGTTTTATTCTTAAAACCTCCTGAAAACCTACGTGGTTTTATGTTTTCGAGAGGTTTCCAAAGGTTTCGGATAAATACATCGGTGATAATAAGTTTCCCTATGGCATTTGGATAATATCTACAGTCAAAAACGTTTTTTAAACGTTTTATTTTTAAAACTTTTTAAAACCTGCACTGTTTTAGGTCTTATAGATGTTTCCCAAGGTTTCATATAAATACATCGAGAATAGTAAGTTTTCCTATGGTATTTAGATAACACCTCCACTATACCTACAATCAAAAATGTTTTTTAAAGGTTTTAATTTTAACACCTTTTAAAACCTGCACTGTTTTAGGTCTTGTAGAGGCTTCCAAAGGTTTCAAATAAATACATCGATGATAATAAGTTTTCCTATTGTATTTAAATAATACCACCACTATACCTGCAACCAAAAACGTATTTTTTTAGTTTTAGTTTTTGAACCTTTGAAAACCTGCACTTTTTTAGGTTTTATAGAGATTTCCCAAGGATTCGGATAAATACATCGATGATAATAAGTTTTTCCATGATATTCAGAAAATACCTCCGTTAGACGTTATACCTCAATCAAAAATGGTTTTATTTAGGTTTTATTTTTAAAACATCAGAAACCTCCCTTACTAAAATTTATATTTCTAATAATGATAATATATTTCTAAACTTGTATCTGACAACTTAGAGTATGTTTTTAGTAATAAAATTCTCTTCTACATCTAAGGAAAATTTAAACATTTTAGATTTCAATTAAAAAATAAAATAATAATAATAATAACAATCTAAATTTAAAAATATATTTGATGATTACATAAATGAGATATTTTTTTAATAAATAAATTATAAAATAATTAAATTAAAACACAATAAATCTCATATTTCACATATGTATCTGAAAAACTATATTTAAATTTATTTTATAAGTCTTTCGTCAATGAAAAGACATGTCAAACTAAATTCACTAACAAAAGAGATCATGTAACGATATTGATGTAAGATATAAATAAAAAAAATATGTATTAAAAAAAATCACCTTTTTTTTCGGGGGGGGGGGAGTGGGGGGAATAACTGAATGAACTTATTTCTTGAACACTTCCTTTTAAATTATAATCTTTTAAATATTTAGAAGTAAACACCTATAACGTAAGTAATAAATAATAATAATAATGATAAAATAGAGAGGTTATGATTAAAGTTATGAATAAATGGTAAATTAATATTTACAAAAGGTATTTTACAGCATTGATTAATCATATTAGTGATTGCTTACAGTGTATTCCCCAAACCTTTTAAATGGTACCGGGAGAGAAAATAAAAATAAATTAATTAAAAAATAAAATAAATTAAGAATTCTGTCAAAGGAAGAATTTAGTTTAGCACGGAGGACTATTAATTTCAATCTGTAAATTTTTATTTTTGTTCTTATTTTTTAATATTATTTTTAATCTCATTTTTTGACCGTAAAACTGGGACACGTACTTTTTAAAATGACTGAAATGAATTAAAATGAAGTGTGGACACCTAAATTTCATACTTAAGTTAATTAAAAAAATGAACATATGCTATTGAACTTAGGTTTTATCCTAGATTTATTTTGACAACATTTTATAACTGACCTGTCTTAAAGACATGGTTAAACTAATAATTTATGCAACTTATTCACAAAATATAAAAACAGCTTTTTTTTTTTTTTTTTTTTTTTTTTTACCGTTCTTATTCTCTGTACAAACAACGTATAATACAATATTTCCAATTATTTTAAAGTAACTCAAGTGTTTTTGATACGGAGAAATCTTACAAAGATACATAATAATAATAAATTACAGGTATAAATAAAGAAATGGCAAAATACAGGATTTATTCTTCTATTCGTATATATTCTATAAACGACACACACATTAAATACCAGCTACCGTCTTTTAGAGTAACTTTTAGAATAAACACTATCATTGTGAGTAACCTATTCTATCTTTAATTATATTGGTAGCTAACATATGCTATTGAATTCAGTTTTTATCCTAGTTTAATTATGAGAACATTTTTATTACTCAGCTGTCTTAAAGGCGTGATTAAACTAATAATATATGCAACATATTTACAGAAAATAAGAATCAGCTTTTCTTTCACCATTCTTATTGTCTGTAGAAACATAATATAATATAATATTTCCAATTATTTTAAAATAACTCAACGGGTTTTGATACAGAGAAATCTTACAAGGGTATATAATAATAATTAATTACAAATATAAATTAAAAAAAGACAAAGTACAGTCTTTATTCTTCTATTCGTATATATACTATAAGTAACACACACATTAAATACCAGCTACCGTCTTTTAGAGTAACTTTTAGAATAAACACTAGCATTGTGAGTAAACTATTCTATCTTTAATTATATTGGTAGCTAACATATGCTATTGAACTTAGATTTTATCTTTTATCCGAGATTTATTATGAGAACATTTTATATCTGAGCTGTCTTAAAGACATGGTTAAACAAATAATTTATGCAACTTATTCACAAAATATAAAAGTCAGCTTATCTTTCACCGTTTTTATTGTCTGAAGAAAAATAAAATAAAATACTATTTTCATTCTCAATGGTTTTTGATACAGATAAATCTTACAAAGGTACATAATAATATAAAAACGTATAAAATCACTTCTAAAAACACGTACATAAAAATATTTTTATTTAAATCATACACAAAGCTTTTCGCTATTATTAAAATAGCATCTTCAGGTGTTGTTAATTAACAGAGTAAACAGCATTATATACTGGAGAAGTTCATTACAGTTATTGTTAAAAGCTAACTCAAAACACTCTGACTAATCAATCAATTAACTTTTTAGATCTCAAAATAATCATAGATGGTAATAAACTTTACACAGATATCTATGACAAACGGCAAGATTTTTGTTTTAATGTCAACTTATTTACACATTTTAATTCATGTCTGCATCTTTCGGTATTCAGAAACATCATCATTAATCATTTATTTCGAATTAATAATTTATGCTCTGCAAAGTTTAAAAACAAGAATATTAATAAACTGATCACAGCCACTGCTAAAATGGGTTTTCCTAAAAACTTTGTATTTTCTATTTTATATCCTTAACCATGTCTCTGTCAGTACAAAAAAAAAAAAAAAAAAAAAAAAAAAAAAAAAAGCTGTGTACACTCTTGTGTATATCAACAAAAAAATCATAAAATAATAAAAGACAATAAAAAAGGTGGCGGTTGGGTGGGCAGATGTTTGATTACGGAGGTGGGGTGGTGTTGTAAGGCTGGATGGTTGGGTGGGTTTGTGAAATTAAATACAAAAAAAAAAAAAAAAAAAAAAAAAAAAATAGAAGGCTTGTTGCATTTGCTTTGTATTACTTTGCAAACTTTCATTTTCCAATAAAATTTCAGATTTTTCCTTTTTGAGTTGTCAACTGTATTTAATGTTCTAATTATACTGTTAAACACAATGTGATCAATCGGTGAATTTCATTGTGGCTTCGTGGTTTCAATGTTGTTCATCTGCTTAGAAATTTTGCATTTTTAAATCCTTATGGTTCCTGTTCTGGTTGTGGCAGGCTGGGGGAGTGTTGCCGGCGTAAAACTAGTGTAACCCCACAGGCAAGTCACAAGTCTTGCCGCCTGCCTCCTTCTTCCTATCTTGTGTTTCTTGGGATGTTTTTTCATTAATTTTGATAAGTTTATGGTTTAAAGTTAAGATTTGTTGTTTTACTTTATTGATTCGTTTGTTTTGCAGGCTGTTAATTAAAAGATCTGCTTTCTTTACATTAGTGTATTTCATCCACTGATGATTTTTTTTTTTTTTTTTTTTTTTAATCTTATTGGTCATTGGTGTTTCAGTGATCTTGTATCTGTTGCTTGACTTCTACTATGCTTAATAGATCATCTTTATTATATATGTATATGTATATATATATACAGAGCTGCCAATCTAATCCGGCAAATTGTTTGTACCGCCCCTTTTTCTACACCAATGATTTTATAGAGTTTTTTTCTTCTTAATTGATCGCAAATATATTTGAAGAAAAATACTTTAAAAATTAGGTGGTGTAGAAAAATGGGCGGTACTAACAATTTGCCGGATTAGGATGGCGGCTCTGTATATATATATATATATGTATATATAAGTCTAATTCGGTATGCTGAAATTTTTCTGTGTGTTCTAAAAGGACTCGTGATGTTTACAAGACTTTTTTTTTTTTTAACTATAACTATAATGAACTTCTCCAGTGCATAATGCTGTCTACTGTGTTAATTAACAACACCTGAAGATGCTATTTTAATAATAGCGAAAAGCTTTGTGTCTGATTTTAATAAAGATATTTTTATATACGTGTTTTTAAAAGTGATTTTATACGTTTTTATAATATGTGTACACGTGAAACAATTTTTAATTTTAAACTTTCAGTAGTTTTTAATTTTAACTATATAATAATAATTAATTGCAAATATAAACAAAGAAAAGACAAAGTGCAGGCTTTATTTTTCTGCTCGTATATATTCTATAGATGACACACACATTAAATACCAGCTACCGTCTTTTAGAGTAACTTTTAGAACAAACATTAACATTGTGAATAACCTATTAAATCTTTAATTATGATGGTCGCTAACATATGCTATTGAACTTAGGTTTTATCCTAGATTAATTATGACAACACTTACTACTGAGCTGTCTTAAAGGCACGGTTAAACTAATAAATCAACTTATTTTGGCTTATGCATTGTATTAACAAAATATAGGAATCAGCTTTTCTTTTACCGTTCTTATTATCTGTACAAACAAAATATAATATAATGAGATAATAAAAAAATATATTCTAAATAAAAAGTTTGGTGATATAGTATAATAAACATACAAGTAATAAAAATATTCTCATGTACAGTAAAAATATTTGTTTTTTGTTTATTGAAGAATGTAAAAATTTTAAGCAAAAAAGGGGAGTTATGATCAAGCCAAGGAACATTGAGTTAAAGAGTGCTGTACTATATTGTTCAAAAATAAAAATAAATAAATAAATAAAAGCACAAACACGATATGCATTTGATTTTTTATCCTTTTTATATATATATATATATATATATATATATAATTATTTGTTTCCGTTTCTTCTTGAGCAAAAAATTTCTCGATCCTGCCCTTTTTTGATCGCGCCTTTTTTCTACTCTCTCGGATAAACAGGACTTCTCTTAATTTATTTACTTTGTTAAACTATTTTATAAATAGAAATGATAAGAATGTGTACTTTTTTCTTTTTTGATTGCGTGTGTGCGCATGTGTTGTGTCCTACCCTCCCTTTCGAGTAACTAAAGCAGTTTAAACACCAACACACCGAGTAACCAAATGCAATGCGAGGAACTTGCCAATTACTTCGTTTCTTCCGAAATGTTATTTCTTGAAACAAAAAAAAAAAAAAAAAAAAAAAAAAAAAATATGATTTTTATTAAAGTACACGACCAAGTTGTACTTAATAGTGTCCACGAAAAACCCAATTGATACACAATTTTAAATTTACTTATTTATTTTAAATTTCTTTTGTAAGCAATTTTATAATTAGAAATGATATGTATATATAGGTGAGGTGTGTGTGAAATAGACTAATTGAATGATTCTTTGGGTTCCGCGTCGCAACAGTTCTACGCAATGGACGATTGGCGAAGGTCTGAGACTCACCCTTAGAGATCATCCGGTTACATGTCATCGCAATTTTGATCTTCCACGGAAAGGACGGATCTTCCGCTTTGGTGACCCCTAGAGGTATAATTTTGATGGGAACATGGAGGATATTACGGATAAGACAGATCTTATATGCACCAGCCACCATTAATATACACGACGGTCTTTGGCCGGCTCGAGTATCGAACCCACAATATTTCAATTACGAGCCCGACGCTCTACCAACTGGGCTACAGCAATCCATGTGTAAGAGAGAGTAGAAGCAGTGTCCAACCCTCCCTTTAGAGTAACTAAAGCAGTTTAAACACCAACACACTGAGTAACCAGATGCAGTGTGAGTAACTTTTACCAGAGTTTGTTTCAAAACATTATTTCTTTAAAAAAAAAAAAAAAAAGTATATATGTCTTATTTTCGTACATGACAAAAATCTATATAATGGTTTTCATGGCAACTTAGTTGGTGAACTATTGACTTTATTCATGTATTCATTTTTTACGCAATGTAATGAGTAGAAATGATAAGTATATATATATTTGTGTGTGTGTGTGTGTGTGTGGTGTCCTACTTTCCCTTTCGAGTAACTATAGCAGTTTAAACACTAACGCACCGAGTAACCAAATGCAATGTGAGTAACTTTTCTCAGTTACTAGTTTGTTTGGAAATGTTTTTTGAAACAGAAATTTTTTTTAGATCATATTAAAGTACATGACAAAAATCTACCTAAGGGTATCCACGAAAACCCGGTAGGTAAATTATTGAATTTATTTACATTTAACCCGCGGAATTCAATAGCTTGGAGCGAATAAACCTCAAAATGTATGGAAATTATGGAAAATGAGATTAAAAAAAAAAAAAAAAATATTCTAAATAAAAAACTTGGTTATATTGTATATTAAACATACAAGCAATAAAAATATTCTCATTTACAGTAAAAATATTTGTTTTTTGTTTACTGAAGAATGTAAAAATTTTAAGCAAAAAAGGGGAGTTATGATCAAGCCAAGGCACACTAAGTTAAACAGTGCTGTACTATAGTCTACAAAATTAAAAATAAATAAATAAATAAATAAAAACACAAACACGATATACATTTGATTTTTTATTTTTTTATTTTATTTTATTTTATTTTTTAATAATTATTTGTTTCTGTTTCTTCTTGAGCAAAAAACTTCTCGATCCTGCCTTTTTTTGATGTCGTCCATTTCCCACTCTCTCGGATAAACGGGACTTTTCTGAATTTATTTATTTTGTTAAACTATTTTATAAGTAGAAATGATAAGAATATATACTTTTTTTTTATTGTGTGTGTGTGTGTGTTGTCTCCTACCCTCCCTTTCGAGGAACTAAAGCAGTTTAAACACCAACACACCGAGTAACCAAATGCAATGCGAGGAACTTGCCAGTTACTTCGTTTCTTCTGAAATGTTATTTCTTGAAACATAAATATATATATATATATATATATATATATATATATATATATATATGCTTTTTTTTTTATTTAAGTACACAACTAAATTCTACTTAATAGTGTCCACGAAAACTCAGTTAATAGGCTATTTTAAATTTACTTATTTATTTTAAATTTCTTCTTTGATATTTTATAAGTAGAAATCATAAGTATACATACATTTTGTGAGTGTGAGAGGTGTCCAACTCAAGGTGTACAACGAGTAACCAAAGCAGTTTAAACACCAACACACTGAGTAACCAGAGGCAATGCGAGTAACATTTAACAGCGTTTGTTTCAATACGTTATTTCTTTAAACATAAAAAAGATTTAATATCTTATTTTGGTACACGGCAAAAATCTACCTAATGGTTTCCACGATAACCTAGTTGGTAGACGATTGAATTTATTTATTCATTTATTTTTTTACGCAGTTTAATCAGTAGAAATGATAAGTGTATATATATATATATATATATATATATATATATATTTATATTGCGTGTGTGTGGTGTCCTACCTTCCCTTTCAAGTAAATAAAGCTGTTTAAATACTAACATACCGAGTAACCAAAGGCAATGCGAGTAACTTTTGCCTGTTATCTCGTATTTTTCGAAATGTTAATACTTGAAACATAAAAAATTTATATACATTTTTACGAGTTTGTGTATATATATATATATATATATATATATATATATATATATATATATATATATATATATATATATGTATGTATTTTCGAAGAACTTCTGCGAATTTTCGGATAACTTTTGCGAGTTTTTCGGTTTATTTCGAAGTGTTAAAAGTAGAAAAAGTTATCTAATAGTTTCATTCCGCTGCCGTCACATTTCTGGACTACGTATATGTTCTATCCTTTTTTGTGTGGGGGTTTGGGTACAGAATGAAAAATAAATAAATAAATAAATAAAATAAAATAAAATCTGTATTTGATGTTTTTTATTCTCTTTCAAGTATCTTCTATAAAACTTTTAGGAAGACGCAATGCACTGGTACATATGTTTTTGAATATATCTACATATTGTATCCGGGCAGAGGTTGTGTTTGTGGGGGGTGGGGGGAATTAAAGCCGATTGACTGCACTTGTGTCCTAGGCCTGAGGGAAAGTGCCCTCCGTCGGGAAACTTCAAAGGTTCCTAGCCCATATTTACGCAAGTTTCGGAGACAACCACGCAAAACTCCAAACGGCTAGGCCGACCAGCGCGACCTGCGATCAAACCCGGCACCTCCCGTCTACTAGCTTTGAGCGCAGAACTGCTCGGCCTCTGGTGGGCTCCGCAGGGGGGGGGGGAAATGAATGATTTCTTTTAAAAAAGTATTTTGTTATCAGAAAACATAAATATGTTATTATATTCTAAGATTCTAAAAGGTGTAAAATTTCCACACAGAGAATGTTACGGCTTCATACTTATATTTTTACACTTTACTTAACATTATACGAGGGGAGAAGCACTGCATTAAAAAATAAATGAACCATTTATATTTGTTATTATACCTAAGAAAAAGCAATTTTGAATATTCATGTCTAAACTAGATGAAGTATTTTTCCCTTCTTCCTCCATTAATCTTTCATTCCTCAAGCTTAATTAGAAGAGGGCATAAATAAATAAAATTCCTCTTTCGCAAATAATTTTTCAAAGGGCTTTTATCCGCAGAGAAATAAAAATTCCTATGCAAAGAAATTCATGTTTTAGCATGCTTTTATTTTACTTCGTTTGTGTTGTCAGTGTAAAATCAAATCAATGCAAGCAAATTTTAACTGACTTCCTAATATCCGATCGAGCTGAAATTGGCTTTTAAATGAATAATTCCGATGACAATATATGCACAACCAACAACATCCTCATAGAAAAAGGCCTGGGAGCCATGGGCCTCCAACTCCAGTTAGAATTTTTATTTCACATCTGAATCTACGTCCTCGTATCTGATTGAAGTGAAATTGTGAAATGAGATTAAATATTTAATCAAGTTACTATAAGAGAATAAAAATCAATTTTATTCAATACACTGAAACCTCTCGACTAATGGATTTCAAACTTTTACTTTGAGATACAACTGGGACAAAACTGAAGTTTTAAATAATACTAATAATAAAATGTTTGTCGCATTGAGTAAAGAATATATTTATCCATCTACACGACCGTACATAAAGTCTGTGAGAAAATGAAGTGACATTTCTATAGTAACTGTCATTTTAATGCCGTCTTAAATTAAGTATTATTACGATAATTGAAAAATCCTCTATTTTAAGATTAATTGTTGTATATGACTTTTCACAAAAGAAAATTAGTCCTCGCCCATTCGAGTATAGAAAAATGGAATTCGGCCCGGGATGAATTAGAATTAGCGTCACCCAAAATACTAATCCTAATCCTAAACTTTTATCAGAGTCGTTTCTGAGAATGCCAAGACATACATGCAATAAGTAAATCATTTGTTTATAATTCGATCGTTTTATAAATCGTTTGTTAATAATTTTTTAGGTAAGCATTCAGATAATAAATATAGAAATAGAAAATTTCCGTGTAAACAATGTTTTTTCAGACTCTGTTATAAAAATAAATAAATAAATAAGATAAAACAAATTAATAAATAAAATATATAACGAGTTTATTGTATTTATATAACCAAGAAGCTTAGATATAGCCTTTCCGTAAATGAAAAGCCCCACCAGTGGCAGAGCGGTTCTTCACTGAAAGCTGATATACGGAAAGTGCCAGGTTCGATCACAGGTAGCGCTCGTCGACCTAGTCGTTCGTAGTTTTCCATGTTTTTATCCGAATTACACGTAAATAAGGACTAATACCCCTTACGAAAACCCCCAACGAAGGGCCTTTAACCCACAGGCCTAGGACCCTAGCGTAATCAATCGGCTTTAACCACACAACCACAACCGTAAATGAAAAAAAAAATAATAATTATAATAATTATACAGCATAGCAACGCCACCTTTTATCCGATATGCATCTAAATGGAATCAGCATGGTTTCACACATTATCCATACAACATATAAATTTTGGTGCATTTATATGTCATAGAAGAAGAGGTATGGCCTTCTCATTGACGAAATTAAATCACAGCTCAGCAGCGCAATGTGTCGGCTGATTTGCACCCAAGATGAAGCAGCACAGTGTCACATAATGTCTATCTCATATACTAAGTTGGATGCTGTTATACATTACAGAAACTGAGTTCTAATCTTCAATTAAATGGGTCGAATCACAGCATAGCAGCGCCACTATTGGATGATATATTCCAAAAGCTAATCTTCATCAAATAAAATCAAGGTCTAACCAAACACTAATCTTATTAAGATTCTGTCTAATGGTTTGTGAGATACAAAGTTTTACCAACACATCATAAACATAAACACAGGCAGCCATTTTCTAAGAATGGGTGAATCATGCTTAGGGCATCTAAAAACATGCAAATTCGTTGAAAATAGGAGTTGAAAAATTCACGAATCCAATACTTCCTTCTACATCATTTCACATAACAACGTCACCTACCGATTAACATGAACAAAAATTTAATCAGTTTATCTTCTCATAATCACCATTTACATATGTTATTCTGTACAATTTTCACCAATAGTTCTTGAGATACAGTCATCTGGGAAACCACAGAATGTAATGCCAGTTTTACATGACAGCCTATATTCGCCAAATTTAATAAGAATATGTTTTTAATAATATATAGCACACGGGGGTTTGGTGCATAGCATAGAAGCTCAGATATAGCTTTCACGTAAACGAAAAATAATACAGAATAGTAGCGCTACCTGTCGTTCGATATGTATTCAAATTGAATCAGCATAGTTTTATCTAAGGAACATTGCACATGCCAAGTTTTATATTTTTAAACACTGTAGAAGCATGCACTCGAACTCAAACAGCAGAGTTTTACATACTATATATATATATAATAATAATGATCTATTAAACGTAGTAAAAGCCAAGCAACAGATACAAGATTACTGAAACCACATAGACTAATAAGAATGAAAAATTTTGTTATATAGGAGAAGCTCAGAAAGGTTAAAAAAATTCTTCAGGGGAGCACTTGAGCACTAGTACGATTTCGTTCAGTAGCGGCTATAATAGAATGTTGTACCAAATCAACTGAAATTTCTAAATATGTAATTTGAAAGCCATTTTTTAAATATCATTATTTGATATTTATTATTTTGCGATTTTCGAATTGAAAAAGTGCCCTTTTTTCCGGTGTCCTTTTTTCGGTGCCTTTTTTCCGGGATCCCTTATGCGCATAGCTCGGAAAACTATATTTCAAGTTAAGGGATTTAGAAAATGACCACTTATTCATTCTAGAGGAAGGTGGTATATATATTTTTTTTTTATCTCAGTGTATTAAAGGTATAATAATGAATTATTAATTCTATCATTAAAAATTTTCAATTCAAAACAGTTATTTTCGAATAACTATTTCGTAAATTTTATTTTCGATTGACCTGTAATACCATAATGGAAATCTTAATACCTTAATATTTCATTTAAGGATGTTTTTTTTTTTTTTCCAGGGGTAATTTTTTTTTTTTTTTTTTTTTTTTCGTCTCCTGATATAAACCTAATTAATTATAAAAATTCAACTTTGAAAACTTAAAACATCGTGTTGTGAGCTATTCTAAAAGTTTCAAATGTCTTGCTAGTCGAGAATTTATATGATTTTTGAATCATATAAAGGCTAATGAAGGCAGCGAGGACCCGAATTAATTGGCTAAAAGTATTAAAAAGCTGCATTGTCATCGTGTTCTGAGCTATTCTAAAAGTTTCAAATGTCAGTCAATCTAGTCGGGAAGTTATTATATGATTGTTGAATAATATAAACGCTACGGAAAGCAGCAGGGTCCCGAAACAATTGGCTAAAAGTATTTAAAAAAAAAAAAAAGTCATCGTGTTCTGAGCTATTCTAAAAGTTTCAGGTGTATAGCTTGTCGGGAAGTAAGTTAAAAACCAATTGAAAAATTTGTACTGAACAAACAAAGAAGAAAGCGAGTTAGTAAAAATATGCTATAAAAGCATTTATCCAATGATATATGAACTTTTTCTGCGGAGAATTTTTTGTTTTCAGGGGTAATTTTTCCCGTGGGGCTTTTTCGCATATCTCTCTTCCGAGGAAACAAAACTTATGATTCATATGAGCCTAAGACAATAAATTTTAATATATATTTAATCTTATAAACGCAGTTAAAGAAAAAAGATGGAATTATTATGAATTTGTAATCCCTGTACCTCTAGATACGGAAAAGTAGATATATATGATAAAACTGCTCTGCATGAAAATTGCCCCCAACACCATTTTAAATGTACATTAGATAAAGATGCATGCACTAATATCACATTTAATAATTTAAATAATTTAAAGTCATTAATATCAAATTTAATTTAAAAAAAAATCAATTAATTATTTTTTATACTGTAAATGATTGAACGTAATTATGTTGAAATCTGTAGAAAATTAATATAAAAACTATAGTTTTCTTTTCCTCCTGTCTCATAATCCTATTGAAATATGCAACTCCGAACAGATAATGAAAAGATAAATATATCAAAATCCTGGAGCGATTACCCTCGACTTTCTGAATAACTAATAATTAACAATTGCTTAAATAAATTCAAATAAGCCGGTAAGTAAACAAAAGTGAAAATCATTGTAGTGGATTTGAGTATCCCCCCCCCCCAAGTTGTATGTTGTTTGATGAACCGTAATGTATCCAAATTCTTTTGTGTGCCCCTGTAAAAAGAGTTATAAATATTAATCTCAGAATATCAAATATTCATCTTTATTATGTTTTAAACAATTTAAAATTTAACGTTACTAAATCGATTTTTAAGCACTTAGAGCCTATAGACGCACCAATGTATAAAAAATCTACTTCTTGTACTGGTAAAAAAAAAAAAAAAAAAAAAAAAAGTTATAAGTTCTAAACTTATGTAAATATCCTTGCGATAATAATCTATAACATGCCTATAAATTTATATTTTAATCGATGTGGAGTTTAAACTCTAGCGCACTTCAAATAACTAGAATCCATTAACCGTAATCACAAATAATTTTTGCTTGAATTCCTGTTAAAAATAATATTATAGTTTTAAAAAATTAAAGAACACGCTTTTATATAAATGTGAACTAAAAAGTACAAAATATCTATCTTAGTATTAAAGTAGGGTAAGAGGAAATCGTGTGAGTGACACACCATAATATTTACATACATTTAAATCATTAATTAAAATAATTTAGAATTAAACAAAAATCATTTTTAAAAAATCTCCCCTGACTGGGATCGAACGCTAGACCTTTAGGTTCGTAGCGCGGAGCTATACCTCAATGCCACGCCGTCCACGTAGGGAAAGTCTTTTTTTACAATATAATATTTTTGTTTGCTCCCAGAGCGGTTACAAACATGCATACATACATACAGGTGAAGCTTATAAAAGCGTGTTAAAAAAAAAAAAAAAAAAAAAAAAAGAAAAGAAAAGAAAAAAGAAACCTATTAAACTAATTAACTAACACTATTAACTCATCACAATCTATAGAAATCGTGCGACGTTTATCAGTAACATACCTATCAACTTTAAGCTCATTGGATAAAGCGCTCATCATAATATTAGAAGACCTTTAACTTGGCGTTAAAACCTGTTGCTTAGCTACCGGCAATCTTTTAAATATCTTCTATATATTTGCTGTTTCAAACAAGCTATATTTCAATTTCAAACAGGCACTGTTTTTTATTTTTTTCTCTTTTGAGCACCAAATGGAGTTCTCTTCATCATATATGGATTTTATAATTAACGCCTTAAGTTCGAAAAAGCTTATAATACTATGAAAACACACAATACAACACAACTATTAATAAAAATTTGTTTTTAGAGGTACGGAAAAAAATGAAATTAAGATGAATAAATGGTAATGAGAAGTATAATCGAACTGAAAATACCGTCAAAATAGTCTATCGCAAAATAACATTTTTTTTTCTTAGAAAATTGATAAGGGTATATAGCATAAAGCTTTTACCTGGAAACGAAAATTAATAGGGGTTTGTTTAATTAACAAAAGAGCGCATGTGTCCCAATCCTAATGGTGATCAGTATAATTTGTAACTAGATAGAAGTAGTGACTTTTTTAAAATCCGAAACATCTGTTGTATTTACTTTTTCCACTTTCCGTGAGGGGTTGACTAATCACCTTGTCAGTCTCTTGAAGGGTAGAACCTGCCCCAGGGGAAACTGCACTTGAGTGGACTGGACAATAGATGAGAAAAAGTGCTGATATCGGTACAAGCATCAATCACAGTATCTTGTTATTTTAGACAGATTGTATATTTTGTGTCGTATATGCTGATTATAGCAAGTGAGAAAATGTAAATATTCTACACGTTTCACATGATGATTTTAATAGTTTTGAAATTTTTCAATGAAATTATTAATGTTTTTATTTTCAGAATTTTCATGAGTAATCGAGGGACGGGGGCCCAACTGAACTCCAAATATTTTCAAGGTGGGCATGTGCCCACCTGTGCCCACGCCCATGGGTTTGTGACATGTAAATAAGATACAAAGTTTCATATAAATAAAATAGGTAGCATGGTGATATAAAAACAAACATTTTCTTCACTCTGCCCCCCCCCCCTTTAGCAAATCGTCCAGATATGTGTAAACTCACTGTAATTTTTCATAAAAAGCAGAAAGTTGTAAAAATACAAAGTTTTTTTAATCGATTATACGGTAGTTTAAAGAATAATATATTTTACTTCTATCTGCGCCCCCCCCCCCCAGATGTATAATACACTCATTGTGATCTTCATAAAAAGTAAGTGATAGTTATAGAATATATCATTAAAATCGGTAAAAAGGTGATATAAAAAATCATTTTATTTTCATCTGCCTCCCCCCCCCGTTTTTACCCCCCATCAAGTATGTCTGACGCTTAGCGTGATTTTTTCACAAATTGTATATTATTATATAAAGTTTTTGTTTAAATCTATAATAGGGTATTTCAAAGGAAAATATATTTTATTTCCCTCTATCCCCCCCTTCCCCCCCCCCCAGGTATGTAATACACTCATTGTAATCTTCATAAAAATTAAGTGGAAGTTGTAGAATATATTATTAAAATCGCAAAAATGGTAATATAAAAATTCAATTTATTTTCCTCTGCCCCCCCCCCCTCCCCAAGTATGTTTGACACTTACTGTAATTTTTTTATAAATTATACGTTTTTATGCAAAACATTTTTAGTCGATAATAGGGTAGTTTAAAGAAGAATCTATTTTATTTCCATCCCCCCCATGTATATAAAATACTCACTGTTATCTTCATAAAAATTAAGTGATAGTTATAAAATATATCATTAAAGTCTGTAAAATGGTGATATAAAAAAATCATTTTGTTTTCCTCTGCCCCCTTTCCCCTCCAAGTATGTCTGACACTTACTGTAATCGTGATTATACGGTTTTCTGAATCGATAAAAGGGTAGTTTAAAGAAGAATGTATTTTATTTCCATATTCCCCCTCCCCCAATATATAATGCAGTCATTGTGATCTTCATAAAAAGTAAGTGATAATTATAGAATATATCAGTAAATCAGTAAAATAGTGATATAAAAGGTCATTTTATTTTCTTCCCCCCCCCTCCAAGTTTGCCGATACTTACTGTAATTTTTTCACAAATTTTACGTGATTATACAAAAATTCATTAAAATCGGTAAGAGTTTATATAAAACAATTGTCTTCTTTCGATCTGCTCCTAGTCCCCACCTCTCTTCCCCCAGGTATATACTAAATGAATGCTGTACCAAATCGATTGAAATTTCTAAATATGTAATTTGAAAGTCCTTTTTAAAATTTATTATTTGATATTTATTATTTTGCAATTAGCGAATTGGAAAAGGGCCTTTTTTTCCGGGATCCATTTGGCTGATGTAATGCAAGACAAGGAGAAAATCGAAGTTTTATCGATAAATATAATCGTATATCTGTCTGCTTGTTTATTATTTAAGAAAATATTTTTAACGTTGCATTTCAATTAAACCGAAATCGGGTTTTGGACGGCGAAGATTACCGAATGAATTTGAAATAAACTTAATTTTATTTTTTTATATAGTAGAATACATTAGCCGTGACTGAAAAGAAAAAAAAAAAAAAAAAAAAAAATGGCGCATCCGCGTATTTCTGCTTCACACTTATGTTACGAATTATCAAATTTTGTGATTCATATACATTTTACTGAGGGATTTTGTGATTAAGTGATTTATTATAACTAGAACTCTCTATTATTCTGAAATGTTTTATAATAATATTTCAAAGAATATGCATAATGATTGTGATGTAAATTCATACGTTAACTGAAAAAAAAAAAATGTCATTTTTTATTTAAAGTTCTTTTTTTCTTTCTTATATGTATTATGATAACAATAATAATGATAACAATAAATAAACAGATGAACGATTTGTCACAGTAAACCACAAAAGTGAATTTGACCAGTATTTTTTTTTTTTTTTTTTTTAGATTTGAAAAATAGAATACTCATTTTAAATTAATCCCAATGAAAACACAAAAATATAGAAACAGAAAAATGAGGAGTTATTTTAATGAAAAGTTTTCTGTTTGAACTGACCATAACAAACAACAATAAAGAAAGAAAAAAAGAAAAGAAAGAAAAAATAAATAAAAGTAAAAATATATTTATATATATCGAAAAGAAAGAAAGAAAAATAACAATTTACTTAAGGAACAGGTCCCAAATTAGTGAATAATAAATAAAATAATATAGCTGAATTATAAATAAAGTAAAATAAAATGTTCATAATGTAGAGGTATTTCATCAGGAGTCGCTATCCCAACATTGAAACATTCAGCTAAAAATTTGAAGGTTTTAATTTTTGGCAAACAATATTACACAAAATACACAAAAAAAATAACCCAACCTTGAAAAAAAAAAAAGTGCATGAACTGCAATTAGAATAAACAGTATTTCAGCAGATATAAATTCATAAAGCTTTCTAATTAAAGGTAAAAATTTAGCTTACGTCCAATAAATAAAGTTTGTCAATTAAATTAAATGCAACAAAGCTTCCATTTTTTTTTTTTTTTTTTTTTTTTTTTTTAATTAATTCATTATCCCAACCGTCCAACCAGCCAAACACCACTATCTTATCTCTTTAATCAAACATCTTTCCATCCATCCTCCACTTTTTTTTATTGTATTTTATTATTATTATTATTATTATTATTATTTTTTTTTTTTTTTTTTTTTTGTAATACACATGCCAGTATATTTTTATTTATTTATTTACTTTTAATGACAGAAATATTTATTGATATGTTAACGAATAAACTAAGTTTTTTTTTTTTATTTTTTTTTTTTATTCTATATTAATAGTATCCTTAATAAATTTATTAATATTTTTGTTTTTGTATTTTGCTGAGCGTAAATTATTTATTCGAAAAAAGTAATTCAATATAATATTTCTATATACAGAAAGATAAAGACGTGAATTAAAATGAGTAAACATATTTACCTTAAAGACAAAATCTTGTCTTTGATCATAGATATCAGTACAAATTTTATTATCATTAAATTGAATTTTAAGGTCTAGAAAGTTGATTAACTTGTTTTTATTTTTAGTTAAAATTAAATTTGCCTGAGAAACAATTCATTTCAGATTTTCAAATATTTATTGCTTTATATAAGGCTTCGCTTTCATATGTAATAATTTATTGATTAAAGCTTGAGAAGTGCGATTCAATTGATGTTTCTTTTAACTATTCTTAGATACATATATTTTGAATATTATGACTAAATTTGGCATTTGATCATATCTTTCTCTTATATTCTACAATTATGCTGCAGTACATAAATATATATACCATTTCACCGTGTGCGCGTGTAAAGAACGTACGAAAAATCCTTGTTCAGGCAACAAATTCTATAAATTCAATCATTTTAATTATTTAAATTTATTTATTTATATAATTTACAAACATATATTAATGCCAGTTTATTTGAGACTTAAAATTATTAACAGTAGGTTTGTTTACTACAAATTATTCCATATAGCGAAAGAAATTATTTAATTTAGCATCATTTCGTAGAGCAAAAGATGAACTCTTATTGATCTATAAATTTCCACTAACGTTTCATCGCGAGAAATATTAACTTATATTAATAATTAAAAAAAAAAAAAAAAAAAAAAAAAAAAAGATAAAAGAAAAATCGAACTAGAGTCCTGCGCGGGTCGGGTTTACCCGACCCGAACCCGACAGATGGATTTTAAATCAACCAGACCCGAACCCGAGAAAAAAAATTTCATCAACCCGAAAACCGACCCGAAACCACAACAGAGATTTTTTTGCGACCCGAACCCGACCCGAAACCCGAAAAATAAATCAACATTACTTATTCATCTAAAAATCATGCAAAACAAGGTAAAATGATATAACATGATATAAAATAAAGTAAATTTTCATTGTCACACAGATGGTAATTAAAAAAAAAAAAAAAAAAAAAAAAAAAAAAACTATGTTGTGGCCACCACAAGACATTCTTCTATATTTTTCTGTCAAATTCGCTAAGTGCGAATTATTTATAAAAACTATTATTAAAAAGTTTAACGTGATGAATGCAAATAATTTTCATCTTAGGGAAATCTAACACTAAATATCCAAAGAGAGACAGTTTTATCGTCTATAAATAACTTCTTAAACAATGCGTTTTTTATAATGGTTATGTCACATATCATGGTTCGTACAGTTATATGGCATAGAAGTTGAGATATAGCCATCCTGTTATCGATGAAATTTGCAGTATAACAACGCCACCTATTGGCCGACAAGCATTCCAACTGAGTCAGAATAATGTCTCATGATCTCGCCTTCTCACATATTAAGTTTTCTTTGATGATACACAATAGAATATGAGATATAGCTTTCCTTGTAATTGTGGAAATCACTGTGTAGCAGCGCCATCTGTTGAGCGGTTTACACCAAAAGTTGACAGGCGCTAATATGTGTTAAATGACACCTACATACAAATTTATATGAAATTCTGTGCAGTAGTTCTTGAGATATAGACTTTCCTTAAACTGCGAAAATCGCTGTGTAGCAGCGCCACCTGTTGGCTGATAGGCATTCAAATTTAATCAGCATAATATCTCATACTGGTCTTCTCACATATCAAGTTTTGTTGGATTATACGCAACAGAACCTGAGATATAGACTCCCCTGAAATAGCAGAAATCGCTGTATAGAAGTGCCACCCGTCGAGCGGTTGACACCAAATGTTGGCAGAATCTAATATTTTCTTCTACTGAATATAGAAGAAAATAAAATAAAAACTTGTAAACTGCGAAATCTTTTCTATTTCCAGAATGTAAATGCAATGTTATACTGTATTTGTATTTCTTTATATTTAAATATTAACAACAGTCGAGAAAGATTAAAATACTTTTCTAATTTTCATACAATTTCTACAAAAGATACATATTAGCTCCGTTGAAGAAAAAAAACAGATCCAGATACAAATACGGATCTATTTTTCTGGCGGATATCCGCGGATACGAATAGGGAGATCCGGTACATGTCTGCCCACCAGCGGCCGAGCTGTTCTGCGCTCGATGCTGGTAGATAGGAGATGTCGGGTTCGATCCCAGGTCGCTCTCATTTCCGTGCTTTCCTCCGAAACACGCGTAAATACGGGCTAGGACCCCTTAGAAAGACTCAAACGGAGGGCATTCCCCCTATAGGCCTAGGACACATCTGGAGTCAATCGGCCTTAAATCCTCCAACCAAACAACCAACCGATACATGTCTAGTATGTGCAGAATGTTTAAATTAATTACATAGTTGTAAACATGCCTATAAATTTATGTTTATAATTGTAAAAAATATTTTGAAAGGTGTTCTCAAGTCGACCCGACTTGTTGAAAACCAAACCCGACACGAACCCGAACCCGACCCTCAAGAAAAAAAATTCAGTCAACCCGACCGGAACCCGACCCGCGCGAAAAAAAGTTCAGTCAACCCGACCCGAACCCGACCCGCAAGATAAAAAATTCTGTCAACCCGACCCGATGCAGGACTCAAAGTCGAACTTTGAAAACACTTTAAATTACAAAAAAATGCTGAGTAATTATTGTTCCAGGTTGCGTTTATGCTTTTTTTCTGTACTCATGCTTATTTTGTTTGCCTGATGAAGAGTCTTCGTTTTATTTCGACTCGAAAAAATAGCGATATTTTTGTAAATTATAGTTTTTTTTTTTTTTTTTTTTTTTTTAATTTATAGAGTAAGAGAAAATTGCACAAAATTTGATACCTGAAAAGGCCATAATGAAATGCTATGCTGATTCAGTTCGGATGTTTATCGCCCGAACACGAATCTGTTATGCTACACTTTCTCGCTCGACGGGACAGCAAAATCTGAGATTCTGTAAAGTATAAATGCATCAAACTTTATGTGAAAAATGGCTATTATGGGAAAAAAAAAAAAAATGTGTTTAAATTTTAATTGTGTTTTAATTTTAAAAAAAGTGTTTTAATTTTGATGTTTCTTGGCCGTCATGTCAGGTTGCTATTAATCAGCTCCAGCGATTTTCCATTTAGCATTTGTCTTAGCACTTGTTTGTTAAAATTGTACTAAACTGCATATGTAATATATGTACTGTGAGAAATTAGGATAAATATTTATTCATGCTAATTGGTAGACGGCGCTATCATGCAGAGTGAAATAGAAGAAAGTTTTGCGATGACCAGAGTATACTAAATTTTTACTATAATTTCTATTTATTTTTTTTCTTTAAGTTATATGTGTTGTTTATTTCCCCACATTACTTCATTTAATGCATATAAAAGTTACTTTGGTTTATTTAAAATATATGTATACAAATAGACAAAGAATATTTTAAACAAATGCATTTTTGAGCTAATTTCAAAGCAATAATATATAAATATGTGACTGAACAAATACGTTTCTACTTATGTAATTATTTTATTAATTTTTCACCATTCAGGGTAATGATTCTAATCCCCCCCCCCCCCCCAATAAAAAAATTATCCTGCACAAAGGAACGTACATGTTGGACATATATTTCTAATTCTTTCCCACTTCAAAATAATTGCTGAAAGTTAGTTACAAAAAATAAAATAAAAGACTATCTATCTGAAATTTCACACAATGTTTCTTTTTACAAATATTTTCCAATAAGAACTCTGAATTCGTTTTGAAGCTTATTTCATTTTAAAATTTTTTGCTTCTGGCTTTAGCTTTTCATTTCTAATGTATCGGTGTTGGGAATTAAGAACAATTGACCACGCTAGGGTCGTAGACTTTGAACCCAGTGACGTCAAGCAGCTTCAAAAGCAGAGCCTCTCGGTCAATAGTGCGGCATGATTTCTCTGAAAATCACTTTGTATGTTTCCCTTGCTTTTCAAAAGGATGGGAAACTGATCATTCTTGTAATTGCCTTGGGCGATCCGACGATGTCCCCCTGTCTTTTATCTCTCTATTCTAAAAATAAGTCACTGCCATTGCCGTGCTTCCAGCTTTATAGTGTTTTTTTTTTTTTTTTTTTTTTTTTTGTTCTTTCTTGGCTTATACTGCAAAAACTACTTTACATAAAAACACGGAATTTTGCTGTCTTGTACAGTAATGTGCAATAAACATGCTACAACAAATCATTTGTAAATCAAAGCTTGAATGTCTTGAAGTATCGTTGCTGATGCTATTACTGATATTATTAACACGGACATAATACTTGCTAATAAATATGGCAAATGAAATGGAATTCAGGAAGTTTAATATTATCTTACGATGTCGAACATGCATATACGCGTACTTTTTAGGGATCCCGGAAAAAAGGGCACCGGAAAAAAGGGCACGGAAAAAAGGGCACCGGAAAAAAGGGCACTCGGAAAAAAGGGCACTGGAAAAAAGGGCACCGGAAAAAAGGGCACCGGAAAAAAAGGCACTTTTTCAATTCGCAAATCGCAAAATAATAAATATCAAATAATGAAGTATAAAAATGGCTTTCAAATTACACATTTAGAAATTTCAATTGATTTGGTACAACATTAATTTAGTATATACCTCGGGGAAGATGGGGGGTGGGGGAGGGGGGAGGGTGGGCAGGAGCAGATCGAAAGAAAACAATTGTTTTTACATAAAATCTTACCGATTTTAATGAAAATTTGTATAATCACGTACAATTTGTGAAAAAATTACTGTAAGTGTCAGGCAAACTTTAGGGGAGGGGGGTTAAAGAAGGGGGTGCAGAGGAAAATAAAATTATCTTTTATATCACAGTTTTATCTACTTTAATGATATATTCTATAACTATCACTAACTTTTTATGAAGATCACAGTGAGTGTATTATATACCTGGGGGGGGGGAAGCAAGGGGGGCAGATAAAAATAAAATATATTCTTCTTTAAATTATTCTATTATTGATTAATTTTTTTTTGTATAATCACGTATAATTTATTAAAAATTTACAGTAAGTGTCAGACATACTTAGTGTGTGTGTGGGGGGGGGGGTTAAAAAAGGGGGAGGGAGGAAAAATTAAGTGATTCTTTATATCACCATTTTAGCGATTTCAATGATATATTCTATAACTACCACTTAATTTTCATGAAGATTACAATGAGTGCATTATATACCTGGGGGGAGGCAAGGGGGGGACCGATGGAAATAAAATATATTCTTCTTTAAACTACACTATTATCGATTTAAACAAAAACTTTGTATAATAGAATACAATTTGTGAAAAAAATCACAGTAAGGTCAGACATACTTGAGGGGGGGGGGCAGAGGAAAATAAAATATTCTTTTATATCACCATTTTACCGATTTTAATGACATATTCTATAACTATCACTTACTTTTATGAAGATCAAAATGAGGGTATTATACATTTGGGGGAGGGGGGTGCTTACTTTGTTCGCCTGATGAAGGATCGTGTGTTTTTCGACCCGAAACAATTGTTGCGAGTTTATTGCATTTTATGGTGTTTATTCAAAGTTTGTAAGTAATAATTAAGAAAAGTGCCCTTTTTTCCGGTGCTTTTTTTTCCGGATTGCGGAAAAAAGGGCACTTTTTAAATTTCTCCTTGTAAAACTCATGCTAATCATCAACGAAAGCGTAAGTTTTTTATTTCTACGTGAGGGGGGGGGAGGGTGGACAAAAGAGATAGATTAAAAGAAGAAATTTCATTTTTGAGCAACTTTTTTACAGATTTAAATCATTGAATTTTTGAATACCTCCCTATAAATTTCCATTAATACTAACTGATATTTACACAAAATGTAAATAAAACAATAAAGCAAACGGTAATAAGTGTTTTTCAAAAAGATTATTTTATTTTTCATTTGCCCCCACTACCCCCCTACCCCCTTATCAATTATAGGTAACTTTCACTATAATTTTAATAAAATGCAAGTGATACTCGTACAAAGTTTAATATAAATATGTAGCATGGTGATATAAAAACAAACATTTTCTTCACTCTGCCCCCCCCCCCCCGCAGCAATTCGTCCAGATATGTGTAGACTCACTGTAATTTTTCATAAGCAGGAAGTTTTATATATACAAAGTTTTTATTTTTAATCGATTATACGGTAGTTTAAAGAATAATATATTTTACTTTTATCTGCCCCCCCCCCCAGATGTGTAATACACTCATTGTGATCTTCATAAAAAGTAAGTGATAGTTATAGAATATATCATTAAATCGATAAAATGGTGATAGAAAAAATAATTTTACTTTCCTCTGCCCCCCTCCCCCTTTAACCCCCCCCCCCCCGAAGTACGTCTGACACTTAGAGTGATTTTTTCACAAATTGTATGTTATTATACAAAGTTTTTGTTTAAATCTATAATTGGGTAGTTTAAAGGAAAATATATTTTATTTCCATCTAACACTCTTGCCCCCCCCCCCCCCCAAAGTATATAATAGACTCATTGTAATCTTAATAAAAATTAAGTGGTAATTATAGAATATATTATTAAAATCGCTAAAATGGTAATGTAAAAATTCAATTTATTTTCCTCTGCCCCCTTCCTAACCCCCCCCCCCTCCAAGTATGTTTGACATTTATTGTAATTTTTTCATAAATTATGCGTGATTATACAAATTTTTTTTTAATCGATAATTGGATAGTTTAAAGAAGAATATATTTTATTTTTATCTGCTCCCCCTTGCCCCCCCCTCCCAGATATATAAATCACTCACTGTTATCTTCATAAAAATTAAGTGATATTCATAAAATGTATCATTATTCGGTAAAATGGTGATGACAAGTTGTACGTGATTATACAAAGTTTGATTAAAATCGGTAAGAGTTATTGTAAAAACAATTATTTTCCTTCGATCTGCTCCTGCCCCCCTCCCCCCTATTCCCCGAGATATATATTAAATGAATGTTGTACCAAATCAATTGAAATTTCTAAAAATGTAGTTTGAAAGTCATTTTTTAAATATATTATTTAATATTTATTATTTTGCAATTTGCGAATTGGAAAAGTGCCCTTTTTTCCGGTGCCCTTTTTTCCGGGTGCCCTTTTTTCCAGTGCCCTTTTTTCCGGGTGCCCTTTTTTCCGGTGCCCTTTCTTCCGTGCCCTTTTTTCCGGGATCCACTTTTTAATCATTAAAAAATACAGTAATTATATCCAAATAGAAACTACAGTTGCGATAAGAAATAATTATGTGTATTCAGTGTACATTTTTATATGGCTATTTTTATTTTTGAATATCTAAAGTAGGGAGTGAATATTTTAGGAGTCTGGTTATTGAAGAAAGTCGAGGATAAAGCTACCGGAGGGGTTAGTGAGTGAAGACAGCAGGGGTCAGAGCCCCATAGTACAGCAATATGAATGTACCAGCGGATTAAATTTGATATATTTTTTTTTTAATCGACTGCAATTTATTGTTATCTTTGTAAATATTCAAATAAAATAAAATTAATTAATTAATTGCAAACAAATTGCATAAAATTTCTTTTGTGATGCTCTGTAAGAGAATAATTTGTGCTACACATATCGATTTTTGCTGTAAATATCGTTTACGCGATCATTTAACCATAATTATATTTTATTGACCAGTGTATTACCAAAATTTTGTGCAAATAAAGATATTTTCTTAATTACTTTCGACCAGTGTTGAAACAAAGCGTTTATGATTGTAGTTTGTTTAACTGCCTGCTCGTCCAAGCTGCACTTTACTTAAATATAAATTGGTTTTTAAGAAATTGAAGATGTTATTAACGTATAAAGTAATGTTTCCTATTGAAAGTGATGTCTGCATCTGCATCAAATATTAATCATTTACAGGGCCTACCAAAGAATTTGGATACATTACAGCTTATGTGTGTCAACTATTTGAAGCAGCACCATTATTGGCTGAGAGTTTCTTATCTAAGTGTTGCTAGACGGGAAATGCCGGGTTTGAATCCAGGTCGCTATCGTCCTTCGAGCCTTTCTAATTTTTCCGTAATTTTCACTGACTATCGCGAGCTAACATGGGATAATATCCTTATGGGAGATCCTTGCGGAGGGTTTTTCGCCCTGGGCAAAGTTTTTGGAGTAGACAACCGACCATAATCATCATTATACATTTAAACTTTTCTTTCTTTATTTTAGTACACAGAGAAACAAAGTAAAATTACAAAAGTACGTCATGCTGTTTCAGTTAAAACAAGATTTCTGTAGGTTACTAATATTTACGACAACTTGAACGACAATAATTATTTTGTGCTTCAACCTTATTTCATATCTAAATACAAAAAGAGAACTAAATGCACTTGGAAATGGAAAGTGTTTATAATTTACTGAAACCATTTTTTTTTCTTTTTTTTTTTTCCATGACTTCTTTAGATTCACATTTTTTTACATTTTGACAAAATTAAAATAAAAAAGAAACCACCCTTCTAAAAAGAAAAGAAGAAGGGGATATTTGATGGAGAAAATTCTTGCAAAATAAAATGTAATTGCCCCCTCTCCTCCACTAAACAAAATTAATAATAATAATAATAATAATAAATAAAATATTTGTTCACTCTGCGTCTATGATCAGTTATATAGTAAGCAGTAGTCAGTTGAAATAATGGAAAATATAAAATAATCTGCTCTCGTAGAAAGTGAACTCTAGAAGAAATATATAATTATACATGGCCTTTAATAGAGGCGTATTGGTATTAAAATCAATGAGCAAAATGTGGTACCGAGAGCTACATACTATAAATATAAATGTAGGCAGCCCTTGAACCCTACGTGCCAATTTTAGCACCTTTCGGCTACCGTAGAATTTTAATAGACATTTTCATTTTATTTAAACAGTGAAACTCTTAAGGAAATATATAAAAAATAGTTCTATTTTCCTGTAGCCAAAAGTGCTACATTTGGCATCTATATACAAAATACAAAGGTGGGCTTTAAGACCCTTTAAGTAAAATCTCAGCTATTATAGTGTCCTACAAAGCATATTCCGTGTGTTTACGAGATAAAGAAAAAGAGAGAGAGAGAGAGAGAGAGCAAGATTAATTATTATTTAACATAATACACTATACAAATCACCAGACGCTTTCGCATTCAGATGTTTTGCCAAATATTGCATGAAGTACACAATTATCTTTAAACTCTAACAGTATAAAAGCATGTTACCTTATATATATTATACCTTATATTTATATATATTTCAATGAAAGTTTATCTCGAAGGCAAAATGAGGACCTGAAAAATACACACACACAAAATAGTAATAATAATGATGATGATGATGATAATAATAATAATAATAATAATAAAGCATTTAGGATGACTTTGTAAAAAATTATTTCTTGAAATGCGTTCTGGATGTAGCATGTAATTATGAGAATTCTTCCAACTCTCTGTATTCATTTGTATAAAACTAGCACATACACTCAAGGTAATATAAAGATTTCTTTAAAAAATTGAAAAGTTTATTATTATTATTATTATTATTATTATTATTATTATAACTTGTAGTGTTTTCAAACTATTGCAATGATATTTTATTTATTTATTTAAAAAACTTTACATACTATACAATAGAGACATGCGATTAGAATATAAAAATATTAAATATATGATAAAATATGAGTACACTAACCGCCACTTAATAAATTCACTGGTTAATAAAATCAACCGCTTAATTTGATCAAATTGCCGGGACCGAAATCAAATCAATGCAAACCAATTTTAAAACTGCCGCTTAATAAAATCAGCATCTCCGGTTATTAAACTGAAAAAAAAAAAAAAAAAAAAAAAAAAAAACTCTTCTGCAGAAAAAAAATGTAATTTATGCACGCTAAACAAATTTTTATTTACACTGTGACTTTTTATTTCTGAAATAAAATCGAAAATAAAATATAGGAAACCCTCTGTTTTCTCTCTTTGTCGAAAATTTTACATTTACAACATTAAATTTTACATTTACAGTAATTAAACACACCCCATCACCTGTCTTAGTAACAATTTCAAGGAATGTATTCTTCAAAGCGCGGTAATAGATCACATTTTGATTTGATTAGGCGATTTTTTTTATAGTTTAATTAATAAAAGACAATTTCTAGTTCTTATTCTGATATAACTAAGAAAGAAGAAGCTTAAACTAAATTTTAATTCTTCCCAAGGAAAAGAATAAAAAATCTATAAAGCGTTTACCCACATTTTATTTTCATACAATGAATGGTAATATAATACTCGCAAATTGTAAATAAATATTAATAAAATCCCCTATAATTTTCCTTCTTTGCCTCCTCGACTCACTTTTCTTACTAACCCCTGCGGGGCTCTGAGCGCTTATTCGTTGCTTTGCCTTTCACTAAATGGGATTAATAAAATATTATAGAAATCCCATATTTAACGTCAAATTAAAATACTTAATATTTAATACCACATTTATTTAATCATTTTATTTTATTTTATTACTTTCTTCTATATTCAATAGAAGAAAATATTGGATTCGTAAAAATTTTCTATCTCGGGTTTTTGATGGATTTACACGTTTTGAGAGCTGTAGAACACGATTTGACCATTTTTAGAAAATGTCTGTCTGTCTGTGTGTGACAAAGTTTTATGGAAACTGTATCTCAGGAACTACTGCACAGAATTTCGTACAAATCGGTAAGTAGTTACACATAGACATAAATTAGTGTTTACCAACTTTTGGTAAAAATTGCCTTACAGGTTGCGTTGCCATCCCGCTTTTTCTAAATTTTTAACATGGTGGTATAGGAAAAAATTTTGTATAAATGTGCATAAAGAGAATTATTTTTTAATAATCATTATGAAATTTAAAAGAATTATTTGTAATATAGTCAACTGGGAAAAAAAAATTGTGTATTTAGGAGCTTAGTCATTTTTTTTTTTTTTTTTTTTAATGTAATATTGAGAATAAAATTGACTTTTTTTGGATATTTAGTGTTATACTACCTCTCTAATATGAAGATCGTCTGCATTACCATGGAAAATATTTTTTTTAAATAATGATTTTAATAAGTTATTTTTACTGAGTGAATTTGTATAGGAAAATATAGAAGAAAGTCATGTGGTGGCCACAACATACTAGTTTTTTTTTTTTTACCTTTGTTTGTTCTTGTTGTTGAAATATTGCGCTTTAAATCAACTTTTTTTTTTTTCTTTAATAAAATGAAATTCGCAATATCATAGACCATATTGCATTACAGCATATTGTATATGACCCCCTTTGTGATTTTTAAATTCCTGTCAGTATTTGGCGATGAATTTTTTATTTATAATTGCTTTTGTTTTCGTTTTTTTAATCGAGTAACACTTTTTTATCGACAGTCTATAATTTTTATTATTGAATTTTTTTAGTTAAGGCTTAGTCACAACTGTAATAATGCATTTAGAAAAAAAAAAAAAAAAAAACCTCGCCATTTGAAACAAATAAAATAAGAATATAAGATAAATTAAAATAATACATGTAGCTCTATGTAAAGTCCGATTTAGCTGTTTTCTTTAAAAGGTATAATTGTTTGCCGAAACAATGAATGGGATGTGAAAGAAAACTTTATTTAAGAAATGTCTATTGTAGATTGTAGGAAAGGCACAATAAGAGGACATAGGGAATGCATAAAAATTTTTCTATAGATTTACACGACTTGACATATCTAGATTTAATCATTTTAAGAAAATGTCTCTGTGTGTGTTAGAGACAACAATTTTGTGCCAACTGTATAACAAGAACTACTGCACAGAATATCATACAAATTGATATTCTGTGAGGACTTACTTGGATTTACTTGGAGATTGGACTTACTGAGGATTGGACTTACTGAGACTTACTTGGACTTACTGAGGATTTACTTGGAGGCCAAAGCGTAGCCTTGCTTTTGCCTCCAAGGCAGTTGCACGTATTTGCACCTGATGAAGAAAGGCTACGCCCTTTCGAAACCGGTTGTGCTGATTTTAAATTTATGGTGTGTGAAGAAGTTTTAATTTCTTTCTATTGTCTGTACGCCAGTTTTTGAATTTATTTTTGGCAATTTTGTAATAACTTAGCAAGTCATACCAGGGTTGCCAAATTTGGCCTTTTTTTTTTTCAGTGGTCACCAATAATTTTGAGAAGTGACATTTGATATACATAATACACTATCAATCTTCGAAGTGATTAGTCAAACGTTACAAATAAAAATTACTGATGACTATTGATTAAAAAAAAAGGCCAAATTTGGCAACCCTGAGTCATACCCGTTCTTTGCAATTCTTTTGAAATCTAAAGAAAACAACTTCAATTTATATTAAAAATAATAATAAAGTAAAATAAATGCCGGATAACCTAAATTATCAACATCTTTGAATAGCAAATATTTCTATGAGATATATTTGAATATCCAGTAACTTTTATTTTCTGAAAAACAGGCACCCTTACAAAGGAAACGAAACGATTTCTGTGTTTACAAACAGAGATGAGTCTCTATATTTTTTCTTCATCTATATCTATATTCTGCATCTATATCTATACATACAGTTTGAAATTTTGAGGATTTCAGTGGTAATATTAAACCATTTGGAGGATTATGTATTTTCTCCAAATTATAATGCATACTAGGTACCGTTTTACATTTAGTTTTATTTCAAAAAAAAAAAAAAAAAAAAACAGCTTTCTTTCTTTCTTTCTTTCTATCTTTCTATCTTTTTTTTCTTTTTTTTTTTCGTTCTTCAAATAGAGATTATTAAGTAAATTTTGAAATCACCTATTAATGTCAGTTTACAAATTATTTCTGATGTCAAACTAATATAAATATAGATCAGTGGTTTGATAACGAAAGCATCATCCAAATTTTATCATTATATGGTATTGTATTTTATTTTATTTTTTACGAATTATGCACATATTAAAATAATAATAATAACAGTGGTCAAAGCAATCAAATAGAAAAATATAGGAAGGTTTTCAAGCAAATACAGGAACATAATTTCAAGAGAAGATTGAGATAGCCAGTATAAACGAACTTTCTCTAACATTATTTTATAATCTTGCTATCATAAACGACTTTCTAAATAATCCATGCTAATTTAATCTCATCTAATTTGGCACATAAAATAAATAAATAGATTTGTTATTGTTTACTTTTTACATATTTAGAAAATAATACATTTTCAAATTTACAATCTCTTGCTTGTTTGGCTTACGTACCAGTTTGCATCATTTAACATAAGTTCACATATTTTTAAAATAATGACACCTTTTTACTTTCTTCTGTATTCAATAGAAGAAATTATTGGATTCGTAAACATTTTTTTACCTCTGGTATTCAATGAATTTAGATGTTTTGAGAGGTCTAGAATGCAATTTGACTACTTTTAGAAAATGTGTGTGTGACAAAATTGTGTGACCACTGTATCTCAGGAACTATTGCACAGAATTTCATAAAATTTGATATGTAGTTGCATCTTGACATAACTTAGTGCTTATCAACTTTTGGTGAAAATTGTCCAACAGATTGCGTTGCTATCACGCTATTTAAAAATTTTTAACATGAAGGTATAGGACAAAATTTCCTATAAATGCGCATAAAGAGAATTAATTTTTTTTAAAAAATTAAGAAATTAAAAAGAATTATTTATAATAGCAATAGTCAACTTGGATTTTCATTTTTTTTTTTTTAATGTAGGTACATCGCTTTTCTCCCGAGGGAAAGGGGGCGGGGGAAACTTTCAATAGAGCTGCGTCAATACCTTTAAAACGAATAATTAGATCATCGATCTGTGATAATTTAAAATAAAGTTGTCGAATTTTCTTTCTTTTTCTTTTTCTTTTTTCTTTTTTTTTTGTTTTTACAATAAATAAATAAATAAGTAAAAATAAAATAAATAAAAACAGACTACTCCCCCCCCTCCACACACATACACACACCACCACCTATTTTTTTTTTTTTTTTTTTTTTTTTTTTTTTAGGTGTGATATCGAAAATCAAATCGACCTTCTTTGGTATTTAATGTTATACTTTTTTACAATGAAAATCGTCTTCATTCACCATGGAAGATAACTTAAATAAATAACGATTTTAACAAATAATTTGTATTGAGTCAAAGGAAAATATAGAAGAAAGTGATATGGAGGCCACAACATACTAGCTTACATCATAATTTTAAAAAATTCAAAAGGGAAAAAAAATAATAATATTCAATAAACCCTTCAATTTAGCTACATATAATTGGTTAAAAATGGTTTAAGGTAATGAATTGTGTCCAATAAATACAAAAATATAGTAAATAAGCGAAAATATTAAAATGGTAATGGCATTAAGAATTCTTTTAATGGTTGTTTGAAAAAAAAAAAAATGTTTCTAATGGTATTTTTAAGCTGTACAGTTAGTTACAATGTTTACACTAGGACATATTTTTATTTTATTCAACTGAAGCCGTGGGTAAAATTTTGCCTTATTTTTCTGTCATATCTTCTGTTAAATTATCCTTTTTAAAAAATCTTTTATGCGTTACATACCATTGATAAGGTTTTATTAATCAATAAATTGTTGAAGCTATAAAGTCAGTTTCAAGTCCAGTGGATCATTCTGAAATTGTTTATGAAATTAAGTCGATTTTTATAATGAAAATACTATATTAAATTAATTTTGTAATGAATGCATACATGCATTATTTTTATGGAAATATTTATAAATTTAAGAAAAATGACTGATAGTGTAGGTGGATATTATGCATTTATACATGAACGTTAAACCACAAACAAATAACAATTATTAAAAAAAAAAAAAAAAAAAAAAATCAACAACTCTGTTATTTGAACATTATGATCAAATAATTTATATACGACAAAATCTTTGAGAAATCTTGGTATATATATATTAATAAAACAATTTAATTGTTTTAAAACTTTATTTTATTTTAGTTTTGTATTTTTTAAATTTAAATTTTTAAAATTAGTTTTCATTATCTTGTTATATTCTTAAAATTATAATGTGCGCAATATTATTTACAGATCACAAATTACGCAATATATGATTTCCAATTTCAGTGGCTAGCAAACTCAAAGAAGATTCTGTTTAGATTTAGTATACTGTTAAAAAGTCCCTTGCTTTATCTGACCGATGAAGCCCGTGTCACCAGATAAACAATCTATCAACCTCACCCTTCTCTCTCCCCCACAGGTTCTCTCTGGCAATTGCACTTGCAAAAGAAAAAATGCTGTTCCTCCTTCAACTATTATCAAGTTCTAGAAAACCACTAATTATCAAGATATCCGTTTCACCTCAGCTACTAGGGGGGTTTTCGGTTTTTCTGTAATTGTATGCCTTTTTCAAACATTTCCATTTGCAAAACTTTCCAACACCGTATATAAAAAAGATTTGAATTTAAATCCAAAGACAAGAAGTTCTTCTCTTTTTACTGTTACTAAAAATTAAATGTAGTGTGATCAGCTACTCCGTATATAAAGTGATTAAAATGTGTAAACTGAAACTAAATTTCAATGTTATGGAAAATACATGCAATTCATGTAAAAACAAATTTAATTTATTCATTATAAAATCGTAATAAATAAATCTTGTTCCTTTATTTTTTCTCAATTAATTTAAAATAGTTAAAATTTAAGAAATATATGTATGCGATTTATTTCCTTTCCAGTGATTAAAATTTCACCTATACTTGTAAAAAGAATAAATTTATGTAACTTAGAAAGAAATTATTTTAAATTTAATAATATACTTAAATATAGCATTTGTTGTAGATATGGGAAAAAAAAAAAAAACTACACAATAATTACACAAAGCACATGAAAAAAAGCATTCTGAGGTAGAAAATAGAAAACGCACATAAAAACTAAAATGTTGTTGGTCACCACAATATTTTCTTCTATATTTTCTCATACAAATTCACTCAGTACGAATAATTTATTAAAACTATTATTAATTAAAATTATCTACCATGATGTATGAAGATGATTTTCATCTTAAAGAAAACTAACACTAACAATTCAAAGAAAGAATAAAATTCAAAAAAAATTATTTCCTATAAATAACATCTAAAAGAAAAAAAAAAAGGTGTTTTAATAATAATTAGCTCACATATGAAGTTTCTTACGAATATTTGCCATAGAAGTTGCAATATAGCCTTTCCGGTATCGGGAAAACTTGCTTTATAGTAGCGTCACCTATTGGTTGGCATGCATCTAAATTGAATCAGCATAATATCTCACAATGACCTCCTCGCATATCATGTTTCGTTTGATTATACACAATAGATCCTGAGATATAGCCTTGTCTTAAATTGCGAAAATCGCTGTATAGCAGCGCCCCTTGCTGAGTGATGGTCCCCAAAAATTTATAGGTACTAATTTAAGTCAAGATGCATATACATATAAATTTTCATGCAATTCTGCGTAGTAGTTCCTGATACATAGCTTTTCCTTAAATTTTGGAAATCGCTGTATAGCAGCGCAATGTGTTGAGCAACTGTCACCAAAAGTTGATGGACACTAATTTATGTCTAGGTATATCTATATATGAATTTATTATGTACAATGGTTACTGATACACAGTAGGCAAACAATTTTTGTCACACATATAGGCAGACAGACATGTTCTAAATATTATCAACCCGTGGTCTGGACCTCTCAGAACGTGTAAACCCATTGAAAACCGGAAGTCTAAAATATTTACAAATCCAATGCTTTCTTCTGTTGAATATAGGAGAATGTAAAAATAGAACTGCATTAACTCTAGATTAACATATATCATAATAAATTAATGACCAAGGACACGAACAATCTAAATGTATTGGTTACAAGGTTATTTGTAGGGCACTGAAGTCTTGCGTTCGAGTTCCCAATTCCCAATTTATTTTCGCCGCTAAAGAGCTATCTTAACATCACTAAATTCTTAATTTCATTTTATACAATGATTATGCTTAGTCGTGTATGGTGTATACGAAATGTTGTATGTTTATAATAAATTATTTATTCCTACTTTAACCAACAAGGGGCGCTTTCAAGCATTTTAAAATATCATTAAAATCATTCACTCACTTAAACGCACAATATATCCTGATCTTATACAAATCCTTTTATTACAAGACATTTTAGCCGCTAGGGGCGCTGTAAGCTATTTAAAATCATTTATCATAATTTCACTTTGTACAATGATTTCCTTTACGAAATATTCTTTATTCATAATACAATACAAATTTCTTGTTTGACCATCAGGGGCGCTGTGAAACACTTTAAAATGTCCTTAAAATCATTCACTCACTTAAACACACAATATATCATAATTTCTCACAAATCTTTTTGTTTGAACATATTTAATAATGATTTTGCCGATAGGGGGCACTGTAAGCTATTCTAACATAGCGACCCTTTACTGAGAGATACGACAAGGTGTTCATACTTTTTGATTGGTGGAAAGCTCCCTTTGACCGCCCGAGGCGATTTCGCGCATTGCTACCATAGACATAAGGCAGGGAGAAATTGTGACTTTCAAAAATGCTTATAATTCATATTAATTAAATGTAATTAAAAATTTTTGAAGCAAATTTTCATGTTCCTAAATGTTTTTCCTATTAATAGAAATAAAAATTTTCATTGATTTTCGTTAATTCTTTTCTAAATAAGTACTTTTCTTAAAACAGTTTCGTATTTGGCGATGCCTTCAATAATTACACAGCCAACCCCTTTCGGAAAAAATCGCACTTTTAACGTGCGGCGTTCGGTTTTTTCCCCCTTCTTTTTAGAACAATTTTGAAAATAAATTATGTAAGTTAACATTAACTAATATACACTTATTATTATTTTATTTATCTATTTATTTTTGTTTTACCTGATCTTATTAAAAATTATTTTGATTAATATAACAAACATTTAGATATAAATACAATTAATAGAGTAAAGCATATTTTGGGGAATTTTAGTGTTAAAAATACATAACTAATAAATAAAAAGGCCTTTTAATTACTTAGTTTTTTTTTTTTTTTTTTTTTTTTTAATTTCTTCAGGAGTATATAAATAAAGGCTAGTACATTCATTTAATGCATAAAGCTTAAACTCAATAGGTGCCTTATATTTTTCTTATATTTATTCAAAAATACGGAATATGAGGGGGAAAAGAATAAGGTTAAAAGTATTAAAATGCTTATTGTTCTCCTATTTATTAATTTAAAAACATAATTCTTTTTTTATTTGTTTATCTATTTTATTTTATTTTATTTTATTTATTTTTTTATGGAGAAATCAAGGCATTAATAGAAGTAAATACCTCTATGGTGGCCAAGCGGAACTGCGGTCAAAGTTGGTAGATGGGAAGTGCCGGGTTCGATCAAAAAACGTGTTCATCGATCTAGCTGTTCGGAGTTTTCCGTAGTTCTCTCTAAAACTCGCGTAAATACGAATTAGATTCACTTAGAACCTTCCCCTCCCCCCCCGGAGGGCATTTCTCCTGTAGGCCTAGGCCCCTAGAGTAGTCAATCAGTCTTAAGCCATACAACCAATCAACCATTCTTTATGAGATCAACATATGTTAGAATTTTACGTTGTAAAAATATAAGTGCTAATTTCTTTATTTGTTTATTAATTAATTAATTAATTAATTTATTTATTTTTTAGTGTCATATTTCTTTTTATCACATACGTTATTTTTTTTCTCTCTCTCTCTCTCTTTCTTTCTTTTTTTTTTTTTTTTATCATACTTTATTCAAAGGTACAAAATACGAATATATATATATATATATATATATATATATATATATATATATATATATATTGTATTACATTTGAAGAAAAATAAACTTTTGACATGAACAATAAGGATGTATAAAACTTTTAAAGTTAATAAATATTTTTACAAATACTAATATTATCAATGATTATGCATTTAACTATAAAATAATGGTATGTTTTTAAGCATTAAACTAATTCAATTTTCCTAAACTGAATTATTTTAAGAAAAATATGTTGATGTTAATGTGCCAGTTGCCTACAAAAGAAAGGCCGAGGTATGGGTTGAATAACTTAAGTAAGGGGTGGTCTTTTTAAGGTGTTCTAGCCCATATTTACGCTTGTTTCGGAGAAAACTGCAGATAATTTCGAAAAGTTAGCCCGATGAGCGCTACCTGGTATCGAACCTGATATCTCCCGTCTACTAGATTTGAGAGCAAAGTTAATTTTACAGTCTCAAAAACATTTGACCCCCTGAAAAACCTTTTATAAATCAACTAAAACAATTTTTAAACATTTAATGTGCTGAGAATGTATATATTTGTAAGTTATTGCAATAAATAAAATTAATCATAAAGCTAAACGGTCATCTCTCAAATGAATATATCAAATCAAGTTAACTGTTTAATCATCAAATTTTTACAAATTAATCTTAATATCGATGAACTTTCTTACCAGTAACTACAAGGACAAATTTGATAAAATAAATTATTTTTAAATAAATAAAAATAATTTTATTATTATTATTATTTTATTATCAGTTTGTATAAATATATATTTTTAGACTACAGTTGCATAGTATATTATTAAAAACTAAAGAGTATTAAAATTCAGAATTTTTGATAATGTATGTATGATAAGATGGTGTAAATTATTTCTATGAATATAGAAATGTAATCTAAATTTAAATAATAATTATAATAATAATAAAACGAATGTAACGTAAAGCATAATGTATCTTAGTTTGATTGCAAAGAAATTTTTTTTTGCTTTACTTTAGAGAATATCTTTAAAAACTTACACCGATAAATCACCAAAATGCGCGATCAGCGCCAAGCATTGTAAAAGGTTACTGTAGCAAGAGGGAATCTGGACAAGCGTTTGTCCACTGAGCATGCGTACTAAGTACCTGTCGTATCTCTGAGATTATCCAGGGTTTCTATTCTAACATAGCGACCCTATATATAGAGAGACTGGACATTGACCGAAAGTCGACCATTTTAGTGCCAATTCGGAGCAATCCCCGTAGAACGTAATGCTTTTTTCTTCGCGATTGACGCTTTACTATACAACATAAATGAAAGGAAATTGTGCTAAATTTGTGCAGAAAGTAATGCAAAATATACATATGTAATTTTTTTCGTATTAGAAAAAAATAATTTGAAGAAAAACGAATTTTGTTTTAACCTTCGACGTGGTTACTTTTTCAACTCCTATCGGAAAACAGAGGAATTTTTTGTTGTATATTTCTATATTAAGCAAAATACGTTGATTGTGAAAATAATTCTACCTTATTTTTTCTGAGGACATACATTCTATAAATAAAAAGTTAGAAAATATTTAACAAAAATATGGTAATCTTAGTTTTTGTCAAGTAATTCATGAATAAATGTAAAACTACGGCAGAAGAACATAAATTATTTTTTATTATTTTATAAAAATATTTGCGTAATATTTTTACAAGCTAAAAATACATATTTTATTTATTTCAGTTACGCATCGCATTATTAATAATAATGACTTAATTAAACATTAAAAATAAAAATTTTATTAATAATAATTTGTAAAAATATTAACTAATATCCAAAAAAAAAGGTTTTTATTTATTTTATTTATATTTGCTTATTTCATTGTTTTTTTTTTTTTTTTTTTTTTTTTTAGTTTTTAAAAATATTATGTAATTAAAAATAATTACTTATTTAAACATTATTTATGAAATTTATTATGGGAATTATTATTTAAAAGAAATTTATATTTCATATGCTAGCAAATATTATACACCTTATTTTCTTTATTTTTATCAATTTATTTTACTAAGTCTGATACATTTTGCGTACTAGCAAATAATCAAAAAATATCTTTGTATATAATGATCTTTTTATATGTATTTTAAAATATATCAGAAAAATATATTGGAATCTAACATATTAAATATATTGCAAATAGAACTTAAAAACTAATAGCTAGCAAATAAATAATGTAATTATCTCATATGTTAGGAAATAAATACGTAAAACAGCATGCATAATACGAGTATTCAAAGTATTTAAAGCATGATATAAAATAAATAAGTATGCATTTTTATCTTTTAAAAGTATTCCAAAATTAAAGTAATTTATCTCCCAACAAAGTAAAAGTGTAATAAAGAAGTTCTCTTTCGATTATGACGTAAAATAAACGAAATTTCTTCTCAGCGTAATGGTAAGCAATGGAGCAACTGGCACTAAAATGGAGGATTTCGTCAAAAAGCCGGCGCGCCAATGTCCAGTCTCTCTCTATATAGGGTCCCTATTCTAACATAATTGAAATTCTAATTTCACTTCATACAATGATTACACATAATCATGTATACGAAATAATATTTATTCAGAAAGGTTTATAAGTTCCAATTTTGACCACCAGGGGTCACTGTGAAACACTTTAAAATATTATTGAAATCATTCATTCACTGGAACATAGGATGTATTTCAATTTTTCCTTAGGCGAGTCGACTAAAGAATTTCCGAAATTTAATCATTCTGCACAAAAAAATATAGTTGAATTCCCAAGATATGTGTTTAAAACACAGGAGTACATATCTGGACATTAAAATGAATATACATATTTTTATTTATGGTATCTGCAGCACAACATAAATACATATATAATTTTTATGTAGCACAGTGGCTTTCGAGTGAAAATAAAAGTGCCCTCAGAATTCTCTGTCCACCGTCCTCTAAGTACATGAACGCTTATTTAACACAATTTTTCAAGCAATTCTCTGAATAAACGAGTAACCACTCAGAAAACCTGAGTTCGAGATTAAGTTACTCGGATTGAGTGTGTAAACTTTCAAAACGAGTAACTCAATCTTACTCGGAAAGATGGTACTGTGCTGACTCAGTTTTTTTACTTTAAAAAATGCAATTTTTATTTAAATTAATATTTTTTTATGTTTTCGTGTATTTTTCATCTACTTTAACATACAGTATTAATATTTTGATGATAGGAATTAAATTTCTGTGGGTACTCGTTATGCGGTAAAAAGAGTGGTTACTCGCAAGGGCGGGTAAACAAGCATGTGTGTGTGTGTGTGTGTGTATATACAGCTTTCTTTTTTTAAATACATGAAGAAAAATACCAATATACCAAGATCCAAACTTTAAATAAAAAGTGTTTTTCTTTAAAATTATAATTAATACGCCTCAAGTTAAAAATTCTTTCTAATCAACCTGTTTACAATAATTCAGAAATAATCAGCATTTTCGTTCTAAACAAATACAAATTAACAAATTATTATTTTCAAAAAATAATTAAGACAAAATTGTGAATAAATATTCACTCTTTATCCTGCAATCCAATTATTAAAAATTGTTTTAGAATAATTTATATAAATGTAATCCATTTATCATAAATTTATTCCGTTTAGTTTAATCTGAAACAATATCCTTCTTTAAAATTCATTGCCAATTAGAAAAGTTTGTGTACGTTATTTAATAAACAACAAAATAAAATCAAATAATGAATATCGTAATTAACATCTTTTAAATATTTAATCCATCATTTTTAAATCAGTATCAAAAAATTATTTTGCAGAGCATATTTCTCTATTTCTCCCACTTTTCACGAAATAAAAATATTATTTAAATCTTCATTAAAACTGCTTTGCTTTAGGGGAACTTAACATTTGTATACATAAACAGATATAAACAAGTTATAAGTAAATTTTAAAACCGATTCTCTTCAGCGTTCAAATCCAGTTAGGCGAAAGACACGCGTTATCAATTTTTGTTAGGGGATTTTAGGTACAGTTTTAAATACGCAGTGAATGCATTTCATTTAGCGCTTGAAAATTAGAAATTCGGTAGTTTCTCCACTAGGTCGAAAAATACATGTTAATAATTAGCACAAGTGCTGAATGTTTCATTTCTCTTAATGATCGCTTGGCATTTTGCCGCAGACTGTAGGGAAATAAGGGGGGAGAGGGTTCTTTTGCCTTTACCTTTAGAACATTTACGGCCTCGGCGTAAAATACTTAAAAGGGAATATTTTTCTTTATCATTACGTTTAAGTATCATTATTTCCGTCATTTCCTTCCATTCAAATCTTTATAAAGAGTAATGTCTAGTATTGTTGCAAGATAATAACATTAACCAAGTGTTTCTTAAAGGGGTATTTATATACTGAAATATTTTGTGTATTGGGGGAAAATCGAATGGGAAAAAATATATGTTATTTGGACTTTTTAAAAATCCAGCTTTGGAAATGTTTTCAAATAAGGAATAAATACAGATCTTAAAATTCACGAAAAGAACACATGTAACTAATAAAACTTATATTTGTTATCAATCAAACATTTAAAAAGCACAAAATTAAATTAAATTAAATTATGCAGTATGTACAGGGTAGCCATAAAAAAACTTTCACTGTTAGCAGGCATTTACAGCAAAATCTAATGATCCGAATATTAACAATAATTTCTTCTTCCGATTTTGGAAGATAGGACAAGGTGATTTACTCAAAGAAAAAATTATAATACCAAAATTCGACGATTGAGAATATTTTGGCGCTGCTGCCATGCACGCACTACGAAGTTTGCGCAATCGTGGTAGATTATTCAACTTTTCTTGTACATAAGTATTTTTGGAGCTACTTGAAACAAATAAAATCAACACACACAATAAATGCACAGAAAACTTACTATTTAAAGTATCATTGAAATAAAATGCGCATGCAGAAATGAATGGCACGCAGTATTAAACTTACAGAAAACATTATTGTATTAATCAACAATGTAATTTCTATTACAACGTACAATAAGTGGAAATTTACACAGTTAAGCTAGATTTTGCAGTTTTTATAGTGCATACGTAGCAGAAGCATCGAAATCTCCCCTATCAGCACCTTTCGGTACTATTTTTGCCTTTGCGGAAATAATCTTCCCGTGCCTTCTACAATCTATAGAGGGCCGCGGTCGGTAGAGCGCCGAACTCGTAACTGGAAGATTGCGAGTTCGGTACTCGAGCCAGCCAAAGTCCGTCGTGTACACTAATCGTGTCTGGTGGACGTAAAATCCATCGTGGCCACAATGTCCTCCATTTTACCATCCAAATTATAGTTCTAGGGCTCACCGAAGTGGAGGATCAAAATTGTCATGACATGTCTTCAAACCATCCCAGACCATCGCCAATTATATATTGCGCAGTACTAGTGTGACGTTAAACCCAACCAACCAACTGCAGTCTATAGATGAAATTCGATTTGATTCAGTTCATTAGTTTCTGCTGCAGATGCCTTCAAACAGCAAAAGTTACTATATAGTCATATTATATTTCAAAATATCTAATATATTTTCTAATGTATATCTAATGTAATAAATAATAATATAAATATAATGGATATAAATTTTTAACAATAGTTAAGTTTAGACAGCTTATTTACATTTTTTTTTTCCAATTCATTTCCAATCAGTCTAAGAACATGATTTGACAAGGATTTATTTAACAAAACAGTATTAACTCTACTTTTTAGTTCCCCATCATACTATAGGTATGGGAAACTCAGGTAATCGTGAAAGTTTTCGACCTCGTTTTTTTCACCTTTTTACATGTTTTGAGGTGTGAGGAATCCGAAAATATCAAAATGGGTATGGGGTCCGTCTGTAGGATGTCTGTTAGTTGTTAGTCCGTTAGTATGTTAGTTCGTTACTCCGTTAATTTGTTATACTGCGTATACGATATCTCTTGAACAAATGATATTGGTTGGATTAGTTTTAAAATATTATTTATGACACTGGAAAGAACCTATTTATTTGCAACATTCTAATTAAAAAATTTCAGAAGTTATTCGAAATTTACGATTTTCTTAACATGGGAAAATAGGGCAAAATTTCACTTAAACGTGCATGAAAAGAAATCTTTTTAGCTTAAAGATGTAAGAACAGCATTTAAATATTAGTTTTGATGCCGGGATGAATATCATTAACTATAAACATGCTACTTTGAAAATTTGCAAATTATTCGAAATTTACGAATTTCTTAACATGGCAGAATACGGCAAAATTTCGCGTAAATGTCCCTTTTGAGGGACATTTTCATCGTGAAGCCGTCAGACTACTTTTAAAATATTATATAAGATACTGGTATAAACATCCCTGACAATGAATTTTCCAATTTAAAAATTTCGTAAATTCAATGAAAATTTACGATTTACTTAATATGGCAGTTTAGGGCAAAATTTCGCATAAACGTCCATTTTGAAGGATATTTTCATTTTCAAAATGTCAGAACACTTAAAGTATCATTTAGGATACTGGCATGAACAACACTGACAATAAATTTTTTTATTTAAAAATTTCGTAAGTTATTTGGAATTTACGATTTACTTAACATGGTAGAATAGGGCAAAATTGAGCATAAACATCCATTTTGAGGATCATAAATATATCAGACAACTTCGAAGTAAATTTTATGATACTTGTTTGGACATCATTGACTACAAATATTTGAATAGGAAATTTTCATAAGTTATTCGAAATTACACATTTTATCAACATAGCAAATTTGGGCGATATTTCATATAAATATGAATTTGGGAATTATTGCATTGGAAATAGTAGTATTAAAACTAAACTATGAAATTGACCCCAATAAAATAAATTAATAGATTAGAATAAGATAAATATATCGAACTGAATGGTAGGTAGCTTATTAGGCGGAGATTTCATTTTGTCACTGTATCAAGCATTTGAACAAATTCATTTCTCATAATATGAATATAATGTATCTTGCACTAAGAAATTTATGAGAGCATACATATGATGGGGAACTGAGCAGAGTCCACCTATGTTAACCAGTTTTACATAGGAATTATTGCTAGCGCTCGAATAATTTTGCTGCCAACTGAACCTATATAATTTAAAAGACATTATTTATACAGAAAATTCACCACAGAAAATTTTAACCAAAAAGATATTTGTTAAAATTCTTCATGATGCATATGATTTAATAATATAAATGAATTGGGCCGTATTAATATAGTTCTAAGTTAAATATTTTTTTAGTGTGGTTTCACGAATTTAGGTGCTGTTGATTTGAAAAATCATAAAACATGTGAGATTCATGAGCATGCTTTTATAAATACGAGATAAACTAAAATATATTGTGAATAATTTTTAAATGAAACTCCGATTTTAACCTTCCTTTAACTAAGGATTTCTCGTATATGGCGTCATTTTTTCGCTTTGTCACAAAATATTTTATATGCTTGTAATGTTAAAAAATCCCAGATTTAACACTATCAGATATTTCGCGTTTAAAGTTATATTTGTAAAAATAATTCAAACTATATTTTACTACAATAGGATTAAATTTTAAATATTTCGTGCCGATAACTACAATACGCTTTTGAAATCTTTGCTTTCGAAGAGCGAAGACTAATAAAAGAGACTCATCTATGTTGAAAATTATATTTGTGACGCAATCGATTTAAAAAAAAAAAAAAATCTGATGTTAAATGCGACTTTTATTACCCACTAGTACACGTATAATATGCACTTTTTGGAGATAATGCGATCAAAAAATATAAAATTGGTCTAACAAAGTAGATACCTAAATTTTTTCTGGTATGAAAAACCTGATACACGTGTAAAGACGTATAAAACGGAATTTACATTGTGAGTTTAAAAAAAAAAAAAAGGAAGAAAAAATCGGTAGAGTTATTTTTCGAAACACTAATTTCCGAAACCTAAAACTGACCTACCTAATCAGCATGACTTAATTTTCCTGTAATAACCCCGTAATACATGAGAAATGATATCTAAAATGGTTTTATGTAACAATTTTCAAGAAAATCATTAGAGTCGTTTTTGAGATACGGACTTTCACCAAAACTTGTCATACTCAATTGTTGACCGGAAAACAACAATTAAGCACAAAAGGATATTTAAAAAGGGGTTAATATGGCGAGCTTGAAAAAAAATCCATGCAGCTGTTTTTAAAGGAACGCACTTGCGAGACCTGAAATTGAGCTATTTATACAGGATGCCTATCAGTTTTCCTGACTTAAGCAACTAATTCATACAAAAGGACATCTAATAGAGTGATTATACAACAAATTTGAAGAAAATCTTTAGAGCTATTTTTTTTTAGATACTTCTGATATTTCAGTTTTCCCCAAAAGTTGGAAAAATCATCTGTACACCAGACCTGTCTCAATTCTGAAGTTTCGTAGTTTTATCTTTATTAGTTTCGGAGATGCAATAGTTAGAAAATTTCCCACGCACATATACACATACACACGTACTGACCAATTGCCAAAAACTACTTTTTTGGACTCAGGAGACCTTAAAAAACATGCAAATCAGGTGAAAACTCGATGTCGAATTTTTGCACCGAATACAATACTTTCATTACCTACGGTAGTAGGATTAGAGAAAAAACGACTAACTAAACTAAGAACTGATTTCTTTGAACTACGGTTTACAAAAGTGGTGAATGAACAAATATAAAAGAAGAAAGATTGTATATTATCTGAAATAGTTTTTATTTCATGCTCAGAGTTTTTCTTTTATGGACCCCGATGTAACATTTTCCCGTGTGTGACATTACTTTACTTTAGTTGTTTAAATTACGTAGATCCGGAGTTACGTAAATCCGCTGTATTACTTAAAAAAAAAAAAAAAAAAAAAAAAGAATTTATATAATCTGCTTTCTAATTAGTTTCATTATCTGTGAATCCAACCGATAATAGATTTTTAGTATAAAAGGATTTTGCATGCATTCTAACTACAGAAATTAAAGAAATTATTTCATACTTTAAAGGTAAAAACCAATAACTCACGAATTTCGTAAGAAGATTCCATCAGTTTTGTTATTTCTTCCACTATAATGCTTTAAAACACAGCAAGGTGGATATTATTCAACAATGAAGATAAACAAACCACGAAACAATAGTAATAATAAATCCATGCATTTTAATATATAAAAAACAAATTACCAGTAAAGACTTATTTCTCTAAATAGAAGAATAAGTCATGTCGTATTCAAAAATCTCACTATTCGTAATTTTCTCAAATATCGTTACAGTTGTTTCCAAAAAAAAAAAAAAAAAAAAAACTATTTCTGCCATTTTTTGTCTCAAGCACAGCATAGGTTACCAGAGAAGCTAATTTTCCAGAAAATAAAGATAATTTAAATAGAATTTTTATCTCAAAAATCACCTAACTCTAAATTTTTATCAAAATCGTTCAAGAAGTTCTCAAGAAAACCAAGCTTCTACAATAATTTTCTACAATTGAATTTTAATTTTTCTGACAATGAATATAATTCAAATCAAATTTTCATCTTAAAAAAAATCCCTGACCTTAAATTTTTATCAAAATCATTCCAGAAGTTTCTAATTAAACAAAGTTTTCGCTACATTTTGTCCCGGACGGAGCACTAGTTACCAACAAATGATAATTTTCGAAACGATGAAGACAGATCCAATTGGTTTGTCACCTTTAAAAAGAATTAACCCAAACTTTATCAAAACCGATACATGTACAAGATTAACTCGTTTTACAATAGGAAAGATAAATAACATGTTTTACCTGTTTACATTACAATTGGAAGTATCCTTATTCTATCTATTTAAATTTGAAATAGTTGTAACTTTCTTGCAAAAAGAATTCGTTTCCTAACAGTTTTTCTTAAATTTTGCAATAAAATAAATATTCTTCGTTCTGAGCGTTTAGAAATATTATTTGCCTTCTTGATGCTCCCATTTGGTAAATTTCTAACAGATGTTTGAAAGTTAAAGCTTAAAAGGCGCGAGCATTTCTGAAAAATCCCTTAAAGTAAGATATTTTAAACATCGATTTAAGAAAAAAGTCAATGCCACGAAATCAGTTCTGTAATTTAGCATACGATGCGTTAAAACGATTTTTCTTTTCTTTTTATCATTTCAAAAGAAAAAAAAATCATTAAATCGGAATAATGGTTTTATTATAATACTTGTAGACAATTTTTTTCTTATTATTATTATTATTACAATTTACGAAACCTGAAAATTACTAAATATTACTTTAAATATTTTCAATAATTGTAATAAAAATACAAGAAATCTCTTATTAAAATTGAAATAAAAATATTTTTTTAAGAAATAAGAGAGCATTGTTTAATAAATATGATTCAGTATTAAAAAAAAAAAAAATCTCTTAATATTAAAAAAAATAAATTAATTAAACGTTTAATCTAAACGTACTTATTTATAACTAAAAACATTTTATTAAAGGTGCTTTCAAACATTCAAAAAACAGGGTGTTTTGTTTCATCTAATTTCAAATTCTGAAACATAAAAACGTCGAAATAAATCACTGAAAATCGGGGAACAGCGGAAGAAAAAAATATTAAAACCTCCGCTTTCGAACATCCGCTATTTAAACAAATTTCAACCCACCTCATTTGCATTTTACACTTATAACAACTGTTGAACATTTTTACTGCCATCCTCTCTCCCAAATAAAAGGCATCTGATATCGATTTAAAACTACGATAAGATATAATTTCATCATACCCGGTTATATTTCATAACACTTCCAACATAAAAATTGACTTTTGCCTAACATAAGTTATCCAAATTGGCTGCGAAAATTTCATTAGTACTCTTCATTAAGCAACACTCTCCCCGCCCCCCTCATCTCACGAAAATTTGAATACTCCTATGCCCGCACGCTTCTCGTATAATTTTGTGCATGGAGTTCCCTGGCCTTCTTTTGGAAATAAATGAAGACCAGGGCCTTGGATATTAACAATTCAATTTAGTGTCTGTCGGTGAGTGATCAGCCAATTCATTTAAGAGATTGTATGTAATAAGAAATAGAAAATTTTCTTCTCGTCTTTATCGGATTTTAATCGCTTTCTGATGAGCTAAGATGCTCTAATGACCGCAGCACTTGGATACAAAGAAATCCATTTGATCACTGGTATTAATCTTTTACCGGCGAAAGGGGGGAAGGGGTACAAAAGGGAGTGCATAGAAATTTGTGGATAACGCTTATGGTATATCAAAGTATTAGTTATATCTTATTACAGACAAGAAAAATAAAGAATTTAACGTATTTTATCCTTTTTGTTTCAGTTTGATTTATGAACTATTATTTTGAGATTATTAAATTCAATGAAACACTTGATCGATTGAATAAATTACAGTTTTCTCTCAAAGTTAAATTTCTTTTTTGTTATAAAATTCTTTTAAAGTTAACATTTATTATATGGCAATTAATTGGTATTCATATAGATTTTTAATGTACTATTTATTTTTAAATGCGTTTAATTGAAGTCTAGAATAATTTTTTTATATATAAATGTATAAATTAACAATTCTAATTGAGATAGTAATTGTTACTGTAATTTTTAATAAATTTCACAGTTTTCTTTGTTAAGTAATTAAGTACTTAACTGTCTACGTTTAGACATAGACATTTTATGTAAATGCTGTGAACTCTTGAAATAAAATTTAAAAGATAAATGCAAAAAAAAAAAAAAAAAAATGTTAAGAAAATCGATAACACATATTGATATAACATGTGAAACAGAAAAAAATGCTGAAAAATTCGTTAACATATCTGTATATATGCGTGTGCATGTGTGTGTGTGTAATGCATGTAAAGAGAGGGATCGGAAAGAGGAAAGTGGAAAGAGAGTGATGATTAACATAACGAATATGTACAGAATAAAAGCACAATATAAATTTAGTTAAATACAAGTTTTCCGCCTTCGCAGCCATCAGCATTGGCGATAAATATATTATGGAATGTATATAATATTTTCTAATTCTACTTATTAAAGATTTGGGGGGGGGATTATAAAAATGTATAAAATATATATGTATGTGTAGAAGAATACAGAAGAATATTTACAGAAGATATATACAGTAGAATATTTACAAATATGTATAAGGTAAAGCTAGGAAAGATTGCACGATAGGAAAGGTTGCGCAAATAGCGGATCAGCGGGAAGGTGTAGAGTGGGTGCGCTGAAAATCCAGATAGTTGTACAACATCAATAGTGGAGTGCCGACTTGAATGTGCATGTTGATTGCTTCAAGCATTTAAGGTAAAACGTGGTTATTTTGTCTCACTTTCAAAAATGATTGCTTAATTTTCATAATACTTCCTATAGGAATTTCTATAGAATGGTAGTATTAAAAAATATTTTTTAATTAAATGATATCTTAGGGACTAGTATATATATATTACTTGTGGCAGGTGGTTGCCCAAAAGCTGCACCATATACAACAATAAATGCAACGATTGTGGACAATGACAGATTAGGTCACCAGGCAAAAAACCATTCAAACTGAAAAGAACTGTACTAATTTTAAGTTAAATGTTTTATCCATTAACTAAATGTTGTTTTTTATTATCTGGTCTCGTTTCTTTTTCTGATTCTTTAAAAAAAATTCTTTAATCGAATTTTTTAATTCATTTTAAATTTCTTTTATTTTTCTGTTTATTATTATTGTTGTTATTATTATTATTAAATTGAAATATCTACTCCTAATATAATAATATTTAATTATAGAAACCATACAACAAGGTCATTTAAGTACAATTATTATTGTTAACAACCAAACTGTAGTTATCTGTAATAACAAACTCTCCCACCTATGTATGCAATCTATTCTACTGTAAAAAAGAGAGATTGCGCAAAATCGCTCTGTTGGTTTTATTGCAGCAATAGACTTAATTTAAAGCATAACAACAAAATAGTAATGGAAATGCATAGAATAGGAATGAATTCAAAATTATTCAGCAATAATTTTGCAAAAAAATAATATTTGGATTTTTTTTATATAATTCTTTTTAATTGTGCGCAAACTGTCCTAGCTTTACCTTATGCAAAACGCAAAAATTTAAAAGTGAACAAAACAGTTCTTAAACTATTGAATATATGCCAAAAATAAGGCACAATAAATTAAACACAAAATCATTCAAATATTACTTACAAACTTTGAATTAACACCATAAAATGCAAAAAACTCGCAACAATTGTTTCGGTTCGAAAAAACACACGACCCTTCATCAGGCGATTAAAGTAAGCACGAGTGCTGCAGTGAAAGCGGCAACGCGTTGCGGCAAAGCGGTGCGTTGCCGCTTTGACTGCAGCACTCGTGCTTACTTTGTTCGTCTGATGAAGGGTCGTGTGTTTTTTCGACCCGAAACAACTGTTGCGAGTTTATTGCATTTTATGGTGTTTATTCAAAGTTTGTAAGTAATATTTTTTACAACGCCAGTTTTGTTTTGTTTTTCTTAAACAAAATCATTCAGTCTACTGCACTTTACTTAACATTATGTACATTTAAATTTTTACTTTTATTTTTTATTTATTTATTTATTTGTTTGTTTGTTTGTGATTGTTTCTAAACGAACACGAATTTTTTTTAAACGACTTGGATGAAAAAAATTTGAATTTATTTCTTTAAGAACTTAGAATTTTATTAAATTTTAACAGTGGCAAATTTGATAATATATATATATATATTTAAAGGCGAAGACTTTCGAATAAAAAATTTAAATTGTAAGTAGCTTAGTTTTAAATATAATAATTTTAATGTGTTATTTTTCAGAAGAACCTTGCCCGAATTAACTAAATATTTGCAACTATTAGTTCAATGTCCAAATTATTTTTTTTAAATGAGACAATTGGGGAATTAGCTAAGAGATCTTGCTTTAAATAGCAATATTCTTTAAGTAAATTTTAAAATAAGCAATTTATTTTTGTAGGACTTCAAACTTACAAAATTTCTTTTTATTATTATTATCATTGTTGTTGTTGTTGTTGTTATTTATTCCTATTTCTATTAAAATAAGATATTCTCCACTCAAAAATCAATCGAAACATTTGAAAAAGTGTTTGTATTACTTTACAAGAAATTATTCACTTAAAAAAAAAATCATATTAATCTTAAATAAGTTTTAATTATTATTGTTAACAATCTAATTGTAGTTATCTGTAATAACAATATCTCCTACTCTAAAAGGAGAGATTGCCCAAACTATCTCTCTTGGTTTTATTACACTGTCAAAATTTTCAGTTCAAGGTTGAACCAAATATCGGCACTACAGTAGCTTCAGTTTGTTAGATTGAACCAAACTTGGTACAACTGTAGCTGCAACAATGCGGTGGTGAAACCATCTATCATGTTTTGGTACTTCTTGTTGAAAACTAGTATGTTGTGGCCATCCCAATACTTTCTTCTATATTTTCCTATACAAATTCACTCAGTAACAATATTAAAAAAAATTACGATTTTTTTTTCAAAGTCTATTTTCGTTAAAAGTAAAAAAACGTTAACTTTGTTTTAAATTATCACATATTTATAGTTCAACCATTCGTTTTAAAGGTATTGACGAGACCTTTCGAAAGATACCTATCTTGAAAATTTACCCCCTCCCCTCCCGGGGGTACTTCTCCCAGGGAGGAAGCGATGCCCCCACATGCGCATTTTTTTTCCCTAATTAACTACTACTATTATCAATAATTCATATTAATTTTACAATCACAGGTTAAGAATAACTCTCATTATGTACATTTATACAAAATTGTGTCCTATATCACCATGTTAAACATTTAGAAAAAGCGGGATGGCAACGCAACCTGTAAGACAATTTTTACCAAATGTTGATAGGCACTAATTTTTGTCAATGTGCAACTACATACCAATTTGTATGAAATTCTGTGCAGTAGTTCCTGAGATACAGTTGCCACAAAATTTTGTCTCACACACACACAAACAGATATTTTCTAAAAATGATCAAATCGTGTTCTACAACTCTCAAAACGTGTAAATCCATCAAAAACCCGAGATCGAAAATTTTTACGAATCCAATACTTTCTTCTATTGAATATAGAAGAAAGTAAAAAAGCACGAAATTATGGTAAAAATTTATTTTTTGCGTAATTACAAATACGTAATTTCAAAACATGATTAAACATAGAATTAGTAACTTTTTTGTACAGCAAAATTTAATCTCTTGTTAACAATATAGCTTTTTTTTTTTTTTAATCTTTCTGCGATTTTTTTATTTTATTTTTAAGGAATAAATAATTTTAATCATTTCAATAACCAAGTCAGTGAAGAATAATTAATTTCTTCAAATATAACAAGTTTTTTCTCTTTTGTTTAAACATTTTATTTTAATACGGCCTCCGTAAGATATTTGCGAGATTCCAATGACTTGAAGACATTATCTAGGATCAGAGCAAATACATAAAGTCTGCATTCCTGCAGAAAGCATTTTGACTAAACCCTTATAATCTTCTTTTCTAGTATCATGATACAGCCAATAGAGTTTGCTATGACCAGCGGTCAAGAGGAGATTCGTAATATTTATTCCCCTTACTCTAATCTTTTGCAGTATTTCAATACCCATGCAGTTTATGGAGACCGGTAACATTTCTTATTTATCATCAATTCCCAAAAGTAGATTTTTATTGCAATAGATCTTGTACAAATCGTATTTGCAATAGTATGTAATGGATTTCAGATATATTTCTTGGCCGTTAAAAGAAAAGAAATATTCTCCCCTTGAACATATTTTTACTAGATGAGTGATATACGCGCGTTATTCTGAGTTACAGTGCCAGTTTAAATATTTAGAAAATATCATATCTGTGAAAAATAATGTGTTTATGCGTGGATAATTATATGCGTGGTATTTTTAATTTGTTTTAGGACTCCTGTATTATTTGATTACTTTTTAAATGCTGCCTGTTTTAAAGTTTATATATATATATATATATATATATATATATATATATATAAATTAACGCAAGAAAAAATGTTAGACTGATTTTATTTATTTATTTATTTTATTAACTGCGGCTTTAATAAAAACATTTAGTATCGTTTTATATCTAAAAAGATTCACCACCGTTATCAAGTAGCACATTTCCTCTTTGACATAATTAATTAACCATTATTTTCTTTTCTATTTTTACTTTCTTCTATATTCAATAGAAGAAAGTATTGGGTTCGTAAAAATTTTCGACCTCGGGTTTTTGACGGATTTACACGTTTTGAAAGCTGTAGAACACGATTTGACCATTTTTAGAAAATATCTGTCTGTCTACCTGTGTGTGTGACAAAATTTCGTGGCAACTGTATCTCAGATACCACTGCACAGAATTTCATACAAATTGGTATGTAGTTACACAGTAACATACATTAGTGCCTTTCAACTTTTGGCAAAATTTGCCCAACAGCTTGCGCTGCCAACTGCATTTTCTAAATTTTTAACTTGGTGGTATAGGACAAAATTTTGTATAAATGTGCATAAAGAGAATTATTTTTCAATAATCATTATGAAATTTAAAATAATTATTTGTAATAGAGATAGTTAACTGGAAAAAAAAAATTGTTCATGTAGGAGCCCCGCCAGCCCCCTGCGGAGGGGGGGAGAGTACATTTTCTTGATGGGTATTTTTCAAAAGAGCTCGCCAGTACCTTTAACACGAATGGTTGAACCAACGATCTGCTATAATTTAAAATAAAGTTATCGATTTTTTTTTTTCATTTTCAACATTTTTTTTTTTTTTTTTTTTTTTTTTTTTATGTAATATTGTGAATAAAATTGAATTTTTTTGGATATTTAGTGTTATACTACTTCTCTAATATGGAAATCATCTGCATTATCATGAAAGATATTTTTTTTAAATAATAATTTAAAAAAATTATTTTTACTGAGTAAATTTCTATAGGAAAGTAGAGAAGAAAGTCATGTGATGGTCACAACATACTAGTTTTAGAATAAAATAGTATTTAAACATTTACTTTTATTTTCTGATTATATCACAACTGTATTTATTTGAGTAATCTGGATTTAGATTGAATACTATTGCCGCAAGTTAATTTCATTGGAGACAAAGTCAATAAAATAATAAATTAAACAGTTTTCAACAAGTCTTTTTTTTTTTTTTTTTTTTTTTTTTTTCATTATAAATATTTTGTTTAAAATTAAGCAAAATTTATTTATTTTTATGAAAACCCAATCAAACGTATCAAAATAAATAATATAAAAACGATTTTTTTTTTCCATTATCGTACTTAACACTGTTGTTCTTTTAGCAATATTTAATGTTATTTTAAAACAATAATTTGAAACTAAAGAACATATCTCTTTCATTTTTACTAACATTTGGCTTTTTATTTATGAGTTATAAATAAAATATCTTTTGAAATCTGTCCAATATTTAATTAAAATATTAATATACTTTTGGTGGAGTTGTTGGTTTTAAGAACGATTGACTATATATACGTTAAGGAATTAAGCCTGGTGGAATTGCTTCCATGGGAATCTTTCTAAAGAGTCCTAGCCTGCATTGATGCGTAGAATACTTTTGAAAAATGTAATTTGTTCTATTAAATACTAAGAATATTATTTTACTTAAAAAAAAAAATTCTCGTTATAAACTTGATTATATAAAGAACTTTATAAATAAATGTATATTGAAATTTAATAAAGATATTTTATTAATCCTTCACTTTTTTAAGCTTTTAGTTTATTTATTCATAATAATTAATGTTTTCGGAAATTAAGGGATGCAGTAATGAGATATTTTAATCCTACAACTTAAAATTTATATTTCATGAAAAACAGACCTTATTTTAAGTATCAATTTTATAATACTTTTCAGTCTTCTTTCTTTACTTTCAGAATAGACATCTAGTCCAGCTCTTCCGTGCCAAATGGTCAAAACAGATCTGTTTTATTTTCTTCAGCCTTCAGTTCTTACAAGAAAGAGTACATTAGAAAGATTTTAGTTGTCGATCACACGAGGTATACGGAGCACGCATCCTTACGGATCATATTATTTTACTCTGAAACAGACAGAACTAAATGGATTTTATTCGTATCTGAATGTACTGATTTAAAATATATTTCGGCGTTCAGTTTTATCTTTGATCAAATGTTTTCCGAGATGTAATTTATTCGGCGGATTCTCAGAAAGATCATTAAGATAGATTTTTGATACGGAAATTAATTAATCTTATTTTTTTTTTTTTTTTAAGTCTGAAAGTTTGTATATATATATATATATATATATATATATATATATATATATATTATGCTTTTCAAAATATTAAAATTACAAATTTATTTTCCAATAATTACTTTTAGTAAATTAAAATTCATCAATAAATGAGTATTTTATTTGATAATTCTTATATCGCATTTAAGTTAAAAACAATAATTTGCGAGTATCTCTTTTACCATACTTCCAAATTTCTTTCTTTGTCCTCTAACATGACATAATGTCCACCCCTTCCGTGACTAATGGTCAAAACAGATCTGTTTTTCTATTTTTCAGCTCTTAGTTCTTACGAAAAAAGTTACATTAGAAGAACTTTATATGTCGATCACATGAGATACATGCATACGGAACACACATCTCAAAGGATCAAATATTTTACTAAGATGACAAAACTAAATTCATTTTATTTAGATTCCCATGTCAGTAATGAGTTATGAATGAGAGATATTTAGATACCCTATTCAATATTTAATCAAAAGGTCTGTATAGTCTTTGTTATTTATTTAACAGATTCTCAAAAAATGTTTTTATAGGATAATCATTTTCATCAAAGTTAATGAAATTTAACGTTTATAATGCAATTCTTACATTTTAATATTTGTATTTATTTATGCCATTTTATGTTATTTATTTATTTATTTTTGTATACATAGCTCCTTTATAAGATAAAACGAGGTAAGTTTTACGGTGTTTAATCTAAAAATATTAAAATTTTATTTACTTTATAAATAATTGTTTGCTAATTTCCACTTAACTATTTGTAATTTAAATTATTGGTTTCTACAAATCAGTTTGCATTTAGTTTCTGATTTTCGTAAGCATGGTCAAAGCAGAATTTTTCATTTTCTTTATTTTTTAGTTTTTACGAGGAAAAGTACATTAAAATTCAAATACGATTGCATGAGATTCATGTAACGTATGATGACCAGATGTCCTCATTTTTAGAGAACAGACCGTTTTTCTAAGTTTTAAAATTTTTAGCCGGAAAATTATTCATTCTAATTCTTAGCATTTTGGTCCCCATTTACAAAGAACATCAGTTTAATTGTATACTATTAAAAATTTATTTGCGGTAAAAATAATTATTTGCTTGCAACCTTTATCTATGCATTTTTAATTTTCATTCTTTAAACCTACCTCTTTCATACATAGGGCCAAAACCGATATCGTTTCTGTTGTTCATCTTTCAGTTATTACTGGCAACAGTATATTAAAAATTTCTTAATTTTGATCTTAAGTTAAGAAATATTTTACTCTAAAGTTAAGATTCAGGTTGAGGGGTTTTAACGTCACACTAAAGCTACGCTGCTTGACGAAGGTCTTAAATTTACCAACACTTTCATTAATAATGTCTCCGAACTGAGCTTTACGTCACAGAAGATCGTCAGATTATATCCATTCAGCACTTCCTATAGGATAGTGTGGAATATGAATGTTCCGTAGACACGCCATCACAATTTTTATCCTCCGCGAAGAGGATTGGATTATGAAGAGAAATATATTTGACTAAAATGTCTACATAATTTTCCTGGATGAAATTTTAGTTTATGTTTTGAAAAGGTTTATTTAAACATTTTTTTTTTCTGTGGGACAGATAGCACCTTCAAAAAATTAAAAGAAGTAACCATTCAGAAATTTAATCTAATAATTGTCAAACTTTATTCAAGATTTCAAAACTTTTTGGTAGCTTCCCTTTAACTATGCAATTTTAGTTTTCATTCTTTATTCTCATAATTTACATTTACCATACCTCTTTCGTGACGAATGTTCAAAACAGATCAATTTTCTTTTCTACAGATTTACGTTCTTACGAGAAAGAGTGCATTAGAAAGACTGTAAATGTAGTTCACATGAGATACAGAACACGCATCCCAACGTATCAAATCTTTTATTCTGAAAGCCCTAAAAGTATTTTATTCATATGCCTATGTCAGTATTGAATTATGAATGAAATATATTTCGACACTAGGCTTAATATTTGATGAAAATGTATAGTTTTGAAATTTTTATTTTTTATTGTTTTTCAGGAAAATAGATTTTGGTGAAAAAATTATTCTCATCAAAACATCATTACAGAGTAATAATATTTTTTTTCTCCTCTCATACCTTTTGAGATCTTCAAAGTGTATAAAACTAATTATAATGTTAATAAAACACAAGTGTAATAACTTTTTAAATAAACATTTACACATTAAAGATAGTTTTTAAACAGTTATCTCATGTCTTCTTTTAATTCAACAACAATTATTTGTATGTATAAATGTTATCAGTGTTTACCAGAGTAAAACTAGTTCAACCCTACAGGCAAGTCACAAGTCTTACCTTAAAAATTTTTTACATTCCTTTAAGTTTGTTTACAATTTTATTTCTATTGCATGTAGTTTGTCTTTAATTTTTAGATCTAATGGCTATGAATATTTCAATACATAAATATATATATTGTAATGAATATTTCTACTCTGCGATCTATATTAATATTAATTTGATAATGAAGGATATAAGACTTTTAAGCGTTCCTCTAGAAAGGTGCTTTACTTTAAAAAATAAATTTAATACTTTATGTGCTGCCAATGTTTATATACTCTAGTGGTATTTATAGAATTTATTGTTGAGGATAAAATTTAAACAATTTAATGACAAATATATTGTGAAATAATATAAAATGTTAGGTGAACGATATAAGGCGAAGCTAACTGTTAAAAATAGAAAAATAATTCGAGTAAAATGTGGTAATAAAAAATCGATTAAAGCCTTTTTTTTTTTTTTTAACCATTTGCCTTAATTTTAAGGACACAGCACATGATTTGCATATGCCTGACTATCTCATTATAGGTAAAACGGGCAAAACGCTAGCTTCGATTCGTAACTAATAATTGAATTTCTCCCGTCAAAAAATATAACACCTCTTATATAGTAAAACTTCAATTTAAAATGCTTGTACTTAAAATTTCTTTAATATTATTGGTATTTTATTACTTTGCACAATTACTATTTTTTAATAAAATAATTTCGCATTTAAAAAAAAAAAAAAAAAAACTTTTTTTTTTTTTTTTTTTCAAAAATATACTAAAACCTCAGATTCAGCAGAAGTGGATTAAAAAAGTATTCGCAGGTTTTTTTCTTCCTGGAACCTGACCCTGATGATGTAGGACTAAAAAATTAACTTCATATTGTATCATTATCGACTATGGACTCATGTATAAAATTTGAACAAACATTTGAGCAAAAGCGGTTCTGTAGAAGTTGATAAAAAATTAATCTCAAGGATTTTATACATGCAGACAGGTTTTTCACCTGAAACCAGCTTCTAGGTACATAAATCTCTGAAAATGCTTGATTATTTTCTTGTCATCGGCTATGAACTCCTTTTCAAAATTTATGCAAAATATGTTCAAATAAAGAAGGTTAAAAATTCAATGTAAGATTTGACCCAGACAGAATAACTGTGTTAAATAGATGCATGTACCTAATTTTGAATTGAACCTCTGGACTTTTTGCTCCCCGGCCCTCTCTGAATCCGTCACTGCTTGAGAACGTAATGTCATCGGAGTTATACATCTATACAAAACTAGCAGGTTACGCTTGCTTCACTAGTCACTATTTTTAAATGAATCACCAATTTAAATTCTCAAAATTGCATTATTTTTTACCATGTTAAAAAAAAAAAAAAAAAAAAAAAAAAAAAAAGAGAGAAATTTTTTTTTTTAATCTGGAAAAATATCGCACCGGGTCTCTATTGCTTTCGGCATCGCAGGCCATTGTGCGCTGCGCACTCGTATTTATGTTAAACGCTCTTAATGAATCACTATATTATCGTAAAAGAAAAAGTATATATATACAAAAAGATTCTTTTCTTATTAGTGGGATAATTGTTTTGGGCCCCTACTGCCTGCGGCAGCGTATACACGCGCGCACGGTTCGCGTGTTCCTTCGCCCACCGTTCCCGCCCCTCCTAATTATTTTACATTTTCAAATATATCCGCAGTCATTTTTCAGGCTTTTAAATCTAATAATACTAATTTCTAACGTTCTATCTGAATTTCTTTATTTTTGCCTTTTTGCCACCCCCTTCCCGCCTCTCGTAATAATTCTACACATGCAAAAATATCCGCAATCGATTTATCGGGTCTTAAAACCTAATAATACTAATTTCCAACGCTCTAACTCTTGTTTCTATATTTTTGCCCTTTCACCCCCCCCCCCCTCCTTCTCGTATATCCTAATAATTTTTCCCTTTTGAAAATATCTGCATCCGATTTGTAGGTCCCAAAAACCCATACGTGTCAATTTTGAACGGTCTAATTCTATTATTTGACTCCTCCCCCCCCTTCCCGCTCCTCCTAATAACTTTACACTTTCGAAAATATCGTCATTGGACTTGCGAATTTCTAAAATTCCAGAAATTGGTTTTTAGATATTTGTGTGAACTATATTTTAGAGCAAAAATCACACATATATTTCTCTTTTTTTGTGTGTGTTGTTGTTGTTTGATAAAGGTTTATTTGAAATCACGTTTCGCCCCCTCCATACTTTAGGGGCTGAATTTCTTAAATTCCAGAAATTGGTTTTAAGGTATTTGTATTAGCTATATTTTAGAGCAAAAATTTCTCGTATGTCCGCTTTTTATTTTTTTTTTTTTTTTTTTTTTTGAGATATACAGGATTATGTAAAGTCATGTTTTGCGTATGGTAAATAATGTTTTGCCCCCTTCCTCCTCTTAGGGGACCACATTTCTAAAACTACAACAATTGGTTTTTAGATATTTGTGTTAGCCATATTTTAAAGCAAAAATTTTACGGATATATCTGTGTTTTTGTAGGATTTTGTGAAATTACGTTTTACCCTCCCTCCCCCCTTGGGGCGAATTTTGTAAAATCGCTTCTTATTGGATGTCTACGTAATAGAAGGAACATTGTCACAAAATTTCATGCTTCTATGTCCAGAAGTTTGAGCTAAGCGATGAGGAATCACTCACTCACGCAGTCACTCAGGACCAGGACAAACGATTATATATATATAGATTTCAGCTCAATCAGATGGGGAAAAGTTACTTAAAATTCCCTTGCGAGATTTGACTACCCACAAACAACAAACGAAATTAATTAAAAGCATGTAATAAAAACAATACAGATATTTTCCTGAAATCAAAATTTATCACATTTAATTATTTAAAGTCACATTAAAAATTAAATATATATAAAAGACATGCAATGAAATGAATAAACTTTAATTATTAAAATTAGATTTGTCGTTCTGCTTTGTTTCATATTTTGTAATGGTTTTGTTTGTACAGTTTCATCGTTGTATGGTTTTGATGGTACAGCCGAAATCAATTAAAAATATTTGTAATATATTTACTATATGTAATATGTTAATCTTCACATTAGTATTATAAGATATTTAAATAGATAAACATACAGTTGAAAATTAAATTAAAATTAGAGGGAATTCATAAACAATATTCAGATCACATTTATCTTAAAGCTGTCACAAAATTAAAAATATCAGCCTAAAAAATAAATAAATTTAACAGACATCTAAAAATTCAATTCTAGGTAGTTGAAATCTATTTTTACTTTCTCTTACCCATAAGGTAGAGAAAGTATTGTTTTTGGGTCAAATTTTCGAACGCGAGATTTTGTTATATTTACACGTTTTGAGGTCTCCTGAATACGAAAATCATGTTTTTAGCAAATAGTATGTGTGTATGTCTGTGTGTATGTCTGTGTGTCTGTCTGTCTGTGTGTCTGTCTGTGTGTCTGTCTGTTATCAGCATATCTCAAAAACAAATTATGGCAGAAAGTTCAAACTTGGTATTCTAAATGTGTATCATATAAGGATGCTACAGTAAGCTTTTCGTTAAGATCAAGCAAATGGTTCGTGTACAGGGACAATCAAGAGAATTCTAATACATTACGTCTATGGGGGAAATTGCAGGTAAGTAGAGTTTAACGTCTATAGACTGCACTAAACCAAATGAAACGAATATATATTTTTTGTAATAGAGATAGTTAACTGGGGAAAAAATTTTGTGTATGTAGGAGCCCCGCCCCCCCCCCCTGGGGGGGAAGTCCCCCCTCGAGGGGAGTAAATTTTCATGATGGGTATCTTTCAAAAGAGCTCGCCAATACCTTTAAAACGAATGGTTGAACCATCGATATGCGATAATTTAAAACAAAGTTATCGATTTTTTTTTACTTTTAACGAAAAAAAAAAAAAAAAACTTTTTTTTTTTTTTTTTTTTTTTTTTAAATATTGAGAATAAAATGGGCTTTTTTTGGATATTTGGTGTTATACTACTTTTCTAATATGGAAATCGTCTGCATTATCATTGTTGCGTTCTTCGAAATTAATTCAGAGCTCTTATTATTTATTATTATTATTATTATTATTTATTTATTTATTTATTTATTTATTTATTTATTTATTTGACAAATCGAAAGCGATAGGTTGAGGCTGAGTGGTTTTTATGTTGCACTAGTGCTACACTATGGGGATACTGGCCGCAATCTTCCAATTACGACTTCCGTGCTCTATTGACCAGACTACGCGACCCCTCGAAAGCGATAGAGCTCATAAGTGAACTGTCATATAATTTTATAGGTATGTTATTAAATTTGGTTTAGTTTATTCTTGATTAAAAGATTTTAAGAAATCTTACAATTCATCAATGAGTAATTTCTTATAAGACACCAATAAGATTTTTTTTTTTTTTTTTTTTTTTTTTGTATAATTTAGAATTGCATATCTTTATTAAATAAATTATTTTTAGTTAAAAATTTATATGTCTGCCTTAATAATGTTAAAAAATAGCATAAAAAATAGATTTCAAAATAAGATTTTGAAACCTTCTACTTTAATACGTGTATTTACAATACGCCTACGAAGTACTAAAATTAGATCTTGTAATTTTTGAATGCTATTTTAGTCTTATCAAAGAGAACATAATATTCCTTTAAGGATACAAACAATCTAAACCCTTTAATAGTCTTCTTTTGATGCTCATATATTTTGATTATAAAGATACAATACATAAATACAAACAAAATCATTACAATCACATAGAATTATAACACTAATTTCCAATAGAAAATCAAATTCATGCATACACAAATATTTGTACAAAGATAAATTTCTTACAAAATCAGAAAAATTTTCTAAGGTTTAAAAATTGGATATTACACAATTTAAAAACTGTTGCAGCATATTCTTTTTTATTATTATTTATTTAACAGCTTGTAAGAATTTTATTTTATTTTTTGTTGTCGTTAACAAGGAAAAATATTTTTTAAATACTTTCTTTTATGCTTGCATACAAAATATCTTAAAAATTGTACTTTCTTATTAATTTTTAACATATAAGAGTTTTCTTTTTTATGTAAAATACATATAAAAATTAAATTGACTATATGCAAATAAAGAAAATTACTAATTAATTATATAATTACCTAATTATTATATTTTCACATGGGCAATCCATAATAGTTTACATGTTTGTTAAACTTGAATACATTACATATTATTCCATACAGGATCAGTTTATAGATTATAATTTTCTTTACATACCTGGAAGAAGGAAAATAATAATAAAATAACTAAGTTTTGTTATTTTTTGCATATCTATATTGTACTATTTTTTCGTTTAGACAAATAATATGACATATTGAAAAATATAATTGAGAATTAATTATAGATAAATAAATATAAATTTCTAAATTCTTTAAAAGAGAAAATAAATACTAAAATTTATGCTTTATATACAGTTATAAACAGACCTGAATCTGTAAGTGAAAATAAAAAATAAATAAGATTGAAATAGAGAATTAAAAATAATTTGTTTTAAAATTTTTAAATAAATCCTAATAACTAATTTCTTCTTATGAACATGTAATATGACAAACAAACAAAAGTTGTTTTTCTAGTTATTAAAATATAAACCTAATACATAAAGATAGTAGAAATTAAAACTTATATATTTTTCACAAAAGAACAAATTGAAAAAAATATATATATTCAAATTATTTTAAATATAAAGTTTTCAAAAACTTCCTCTATTTACTTAACAAAAATAAAGTTCATTCTTCTTTGCACATTGAACACTATAATAACATCAGCAAAAATGAATGAAGTATTTTTCATTCCAATAATATCACCATATACCTTAATTTAAATTATTTTTCTTTTAGTCTAACTCGTAAAACAAATATATTTTCACTTTACTATTTTTTGTAACTTGCGAATTTCTTTCGCCTTTATGAGGATAAAGGATGAGGAAAATTAGCAAAATCCATGCAAATAAAAATATCTAGACAGTTATTATAGAATGTACTAAATTGTGTGATACTTTTAAAATAATATCATTCTTCAGTTCCTCAAACATTATTTAAAATTCTTTACAGAATTTTAAACTTTAAATTTAATTTTCTTCGGTTCCAAATTTCGGGAATATTTAGTTACATACAATTAGTTAAATATCCTTGCTAATTTTTTTTCATCCAATCCATTTTTAAAAAAATGTGTGAATATTAATCAGTATATTTGTCACAAAATTGGGCATTCATTTTGAAATCTAGAAATTACTACAGACGTTACGAACTCTTAAATTCAGTCACATGACGAAAATTCATGAATACTTCACAATTTATTTATTTATTTATTTATTTATTTATTTATTTATTTTTTTTTTTTTTTTTTGGAACTGATGCTGTAATTGAGACATGAAAAATTCAGAGTACAGATGTCTTAAGTTATATACAGAAGGCACACAGTTTTAAAAAAAAGGAGAAAAAAAAAAGGAACTTTAAAATAATGTAGCATGAAGTATTTTGAAATTGAGCATTATTAATACAGTTGACATTAGTCTCAATCTACGGATTTTTACGATACCAGTTTTACCATAGTTGGACATTTATCAAAATCGAAATTTTATCGAAAATATATTTGAATAATTTGGAAAAAAAAAACTTATAGTCCTCCATACTAAACTAAATTCTGATTTTGACAAAATTTCTTCATCAAAATCTTTTTTTTTTTAGAAAAGGAAAAGGAAAAAAATTTAATAATAATCAGTGTGGAAACGGACAGTATCGAAAAAGTTTTTTTTTTTTTTTTTTTAAGGGTGAAGCGTTAGTAGGTCGAAATGATTATTTTTTATTAATATTTTATGCCAAAGTACTAGCAGAAAATGCTGATCGTCTGCTTTTAATGTTGTTATTTTAAATTTATGACTAAAAAAAAAAATGGAAATGTATTCGAAAGTTGCAAGCCTAAATTTTAATAAAAGTAGAAATCATATTAATTCAACATAAAAATTACACTGACGACTGACATAATATTTACTCTTATAGAACATTATATTATGCAAAATACCAGCTTAGAAAAAAAATCTTACATTTTAAGAATTTGTCTATTTAAAAAAATGATCTGAAATTATAAATGTTACATAAAAATATCACGGTGAGTTAAAATGATGAAATTATAACTAGTTTTGTATTATTTTTTCGTCTCAAAAAATACTTTTATCATTAAAACACATTATATGAATAAAAATTATAGATTTCACGACAGTACTTGGTTTCAGAAGCAACAGAATGTAAAACAAAAATAATTAATTTCAGCCTCTCTTGTCCCCTTAAAGCGTCTAGAATATACAGAATTATATTGAGAAATTTATGCACATTATTTCAATTCTGGATATGGGAAATTAGTAACAAGAGTGTTTTATACGGATTCTCAGAAAACAACAGTTATTAGCATAATTATTAGAGTAGGAGTTATTAGCATAGCTTCTGAGAATATTTATTTTAAAATAGACAACTGTTCTCTGATGAAGTGAAACTTTGTTCAAAAAAATAAATAGCTCTCATATTTCCTTTTGTATCCGATATTTAATATGCAGAATTGGAATAAAAACTGAATAGGCATCAAATTACTTTTTGTATAAAATATGTTATGACTAACTGTGTATTCAGTTGGTCGAGTTCTCAAATTTCTTTTTCTTTATCAGTTTTCTCTTTTGAAGTTTTAAGGCTTCAGTGACCACAGCCAAACGAAAATACATTTAAATGCATAGTATTCTTTAGCTAAATGAAATCCTGGTAAAATCTCATTCTTATTCAGTAAGATGCAAAAAACATTAAAAATACTAGCATTTGTTTTAAAAAGAAAAGATCTTGAAGCACTTACAAAAGCAAAGATTTTTAAGCGCTTATTTTTCTCGAAGAAAATTGCAATTGAAGCCTGGATGATGTGAGTTTAACAAAGTATGCAGTTAGTTATTTACCCACAGGGAAATTCTATGTATTTATCTTTATTTTCCGCTATCTCTATGTTGTGTTCAAGCTAAAGATAATGCTAATATATGGAAAGAGGAGCAGAGAAGTCTAAAATGTGTTTCTGGTGATAGTAGTTAGCAACATGGATGCACTGGTACATGAGTGTGAAAGGATGAGAGATGATTATGAATTAACGAACTTCGTGCTTTGCAGTCGCTCGTTACAGTACATTTTTTATGTTAATAACTCATATAATAATTGCTAAAATTAATTCATTCACATTTTTCCTCATACATGTTTTTTTTTTTTTTTTTTTTTGACAGTGAATTTTGACAGTGAATTTCATTGTGTCAGTTCTAGATTTTAAATTGCCTGTTTTCTGCGCAAAACTTTTTTTTAATCAATATATTTAAAATTTTATATTTAACATTTTAAAATGTTTCTTTTCCTTTAATGGGATTTTCTTTATTTTATTTTTTGCTTTTCAACTTTTTGGCAATCCAGATCTACGAAATAAGAATTTAAATTAAAACTAAATATTTTTAATAGTGTTAACTTTAAGAATATATGATAAGCATGAAGATATATGAAGATATATTTTCTCTTTGAAAATAAACGATCCCCCCCCCCCAACGGCTTTAAATTAAATTTTAATACCGTCCTAGATGAATTAGCGTTTTATTCATTTTCAACATTCTAAAATATTTCTCTCCTTTACTGACACATTTATCAGATATTCCTAATAGAAATCGAAATAATCAACAAAGTAAAATATGAAGCGGAGGAGGGAGAGTAAGGGTGACAAAGTGGGACTTTTCCTTGATTACTGGTCACGAAGTAGATGAACAGTCCATTATTTGGGAACAAAACAATAATGCGGATTAGCGCATAGGAGTGAGTGAAAAGGACACCGACTAATGTATCAGGAAGTTAATCTGTCTGCGTCCATGCGATATATATCATATATCCTATAATAGAAGACAGTTCGGTAAGATAGCATTTCTATTATTAACCTTAGGGAAAAAATGTAGGAGAATTACTGTGTATTAAGTTTCTTATACAATTAGCGAAATTCTATATAAACAGGAGGAAAGAATGCGCGTGCCTTCGGAAAGCTTTTGAGTATAATAAAAACTACATCTAACAGTACAAGGAAAGAAGTGATCTTAACTTCATAGAAAAAGTGAATTTTTTCTCTTAATATTCATGTCATATGTAGCTTGTTAATGAATAAAAATAGACAGCATTTCTTAAATCATTGGTCTATTGCCAGAAAGCAATTTAAGAAGCTATATAAGGCTATGGAGAATTTATAAAATAAGTAAAGAATTTTCCTTTTATTTAACCTTGTGTTGCTCGTTTTCTTGTTCATAAAAAGAAGACTGCAAATGAAGAAACAATGCAAGTGAAGAACTCAAAATAGTGTCATGTTTACGTAAATATGTGTTACGTGTGTTGTTACGTGTTCTTTAAAAAGGATCAAATGAAAGTAAAAGTGTTTTTGTGTCCCCACTAAACCATTTTAGATGGAAATATATAAGAAGCTTGAAATCATTATTAAAAAGGTGACAAAAAATTAAATGACATTTGGCACTTTTTTCCCTTAAAAAAGGTAACTGTATTTAAAAATGATGAATATAAAAATATTTTTTTTTTAATATGTCTGCTATTCAAAATATTCTGTGCTTATTAATTATAAACAATAGTATAGATTTGCATATTACGTAGCTATCAAGTCCACTAGTCATATCTGCTGTTATTTAATTGCAGAAATCGACCTTTTTTAAACCAAAAGTTTTTATCAAGAAATAGTGGTAATGCAGAAAACGGGAGACTTGGCAACGATGATATTATACAATTGACATTTATCAACAAGTGCAATGTTTACTTTTAAAAGTTCTTACAAATATATATTTCCTTTGTTTCTGTTACACTCAATAAATAACAACAAAATGCAAATTTGGGAAACCCCCTTATTTTATAAGTTTATAATTTTATCTTTCCTTTCATATACATCCATATGTATCCACAAATTCTTTAGACTATAAATAATTCATAGTGGCTTTAAAGTTTGACACTAACAAGCCTGGAATAACTGCTGTATTAAAGAATTTATTGGAGAGCAAAATGTGTCAAAAAGTACCGAATCAAACGCTGTTGCCATCAGCTTATCTGGCCAAAGAAAACTATGACAGTTACAAACGCGTGTCTTAGGGCGATAAAGGGGAACATTTTTCTCGCTTAATGTGTGTTTTCCTTCCACTTTTACCATGACACCAGATTACCGCAGAAAAGGCACAGACGTTTTCTTAGTGTAGATGGACAGATATAAATAGCTATAATCACGAATAAATGAATAAATATAAAGCAAACGACTTAAAAACTATTTTTAATTTATATATTTACTTTAAAATATTGGAAACGTATTATTTTATCTGTCGGTAACATGTTTAGGATGTTAATATTTTATTCAGTCATCAGTAATATTTATTTTGATAAGGTCAAATTTGTATTATATAGGAGAAAAAAGTTCTATTCGTAACGATACCAAATTAGAAAATAAATTTATTATTTTTCAAAAGAAGTATACACTGCGTTTAAATACTATATATAAATGTGTGTGTGTGTACATATATGTATACATATATATATATATTAATTAAAAACAGAGAGAGAGAGAGATTTCATTTATTTATGTATTTATTACATGCATTTTTACTGAGAGTTGTTCGTTTTTCGCCTTTTATTTAATTTAAATCTGTAAATTTCGGTAAATTTCAAGATTTTCTCCTTTTAAAAAATTATTAGTTCATAGTTTTATTTAAAAGTTGCTCTGTTAATAGTCACCATTTTATCATGAGTGAATTCTCATTTACTTGGAGGTTAGAAAGTTACTTCTAAAATTTACTTTTGAACAAATTACATTTATTACATGCCTCCATTTATTGAGTTAATCCATTCCTATTCACTGCTAAGGAGGCACTGTAGTTTATTTCCTGTTAATTTTATTGATTTTTTTTTTTTTTTTTTTTTTTTGTTAAGTTATCTGATAGAAATAAGCTTATTTAACCTTATTGTTATTTAAAAAAAAAAAAAAAAAAAAAAAGAACGAAAATTGAATTAAATGATTTATGATACAATAGTATTATACACTGTTATTTTCATAACTTACACTGATATTTTCGTACAGTACTTTGATATTTTCGCAATTTATTTATTTTCATATGTATGATTATAATTATAAAAGCAGAGAAGTGCATTTAAGTATTAGTGGAAAATAATTTTATACGTATATAACGATGATGTGAAATAAAAAATGGAATGAAATGCAAACGAGTGAAACTTTTGAATGGAATATTCTTAATATCGTATACCTTGTAAAAATTTTAGGAATCATACTTTAAGATATTAATATTTTTCTTATGACACTTTCTTTCAAAAATGTGTTTACATAAAAATTCTTTTGCCCTATTTCTTCTGAATGAAATTAGGAGTCAATATTTTCATTAAAAAAATCAGAAGTTAAAGGGTATTTTTTAGGAAAATAGTTTATAACTATTATTAATATTTATTATGATGCTTGATAAAATTGTTTACTGGAAAAGTTTTGAACCAAGAAATTTTTCTAATACATAGTATTGAATATTCCTTGTATTCAAATGAGTTTCATATTCAAATGTGGTTGTTTTTCTTTTTCTTCTTCCTATTATTATTACTATTTACAAAAAAATGTTTCTAAAATTCTGATTTCATTGTAAAATAAGGGTCCTGTGAACGGCAGAAATCCGTTATGTTACACCACCATAATTACTTATAACAATTATTTAAATATAATAAGAACCGTAAAGTAGCTTTCTCATTGGTCAACATAGAAATAAATTCACGTTATTTTAAGCAACAATTAATTAAATTATTAATTACAGTTATTTATTATGTAAATTACAATTGTATTCAAAAAAGGTGCACAATAAAAATAAAAAAAAGTCATTCCATAACGGACGGACGTAACCTTTTATGGTAATGATGAAAGTTATCTTCATATTATAATATTTTCAAAATCATAAAAATTACTTCGAATATAAAATTATGAATTAATTTCTGTTGTTTGTTTTTTTTCAAAATAAAGGTTTTTTAATAAAAGAATTTTTAGTACGCAGCATTTAATGTGAGTATAGATAAATTAATTGCCTTGAGACTGGTTCAAAATGTTATGTTCATTGTCACAATGAATGATCTTAAACTGTCTTATCGCATATTACTATTTATTTCTAAATAAAAATTGCTTTAATAATTTTTTTCATAAATTCAAATCCAATGCAAAATATAATCAATGATTTTTTTTTTCAACAATACACTATTTCTTTCATTGACATTAAAATACTGTATATTAAAAGTGAATCTCACAGTGATTAGGAACAAGATTATTTTTAAAGACTCTTCTCTTACTTACATTTGGACATCAGATGGTTAATATTGGTCTCAGAATATTAAATATATTTATGTTAATCCACACAAGCTACTTTAGTTAGCATTTCTACAAAATAACTTTGCTTATAATTTCCATCATTACTATGCAAAAGATTAAATTCAAACTAATAACCAAAATATTGATCGTTTTTCCTTAATAAATATTAATAACTCTTGCAATAATAAATATTTATATATTCATCATAAATTTTAGCTGCAACATTCATAATTTATATTTTGAACAATAAGTAATTAGGAAATACCAATCATCTAAAATAATTTTTTTAATGAACAGGCTTTATTGCATCCACTTTGGAAATGGCTAAACATATTAACTGGAATTCATTTGTAAATTAAAATTTTGCAGTTGAATAAGTTCAGTTGAAACAAACGATAATTTCGTTTTAAAGATTTAGATTATTTAGGAAGAATTTTCTACTTTTCGGCGTGACTGTGTACATTTAGAGTAAATAGTACGTCGGTTATACTTCTTCGTACGAGGAATTGAGTAGAAATATTTTTCTTTAGTAGGGAGTTTTATGATTTTGAAGGTCAAAAATACGGATTCTAAGTAAAAAATGCAGAATTACACTAAGGATGTATGTGGAAAGTCCATTACTTTGATAAAATTAAATTTTTAAAACACCATATGAGCATTTTGATGATTCGATGCACAATAAAAATATAAAGTTATATTATTGTTCATTTGTAAATGGATGCAAAATATTTAATTACTTTTGTTAATGAGAAAAAGATTATTTTGCTACGATAGTGATCATTATTTAGTCTCTGTTTTCACAAACAATTCTAACATATGATTTGCGCTGACTTATATATGATTTTCTAAAGGCTAATTAGAAAATATTTCGAAATAAAAAAATAATAATTTAAACTAATGGGAAGAGAGATTCAGCATTCAAGTGTCTAATAATTAGTAAGTGTTAATGTTTTCCTTTAATTTTTAATAAATAATATGCATTTCATATTTCCTGATTATTTAAAAAAAAAAAAAAAGATTAATGTTTAATCCCATTGCTAAAATGGTTTATTGAAAGTTGTGAGATATTAAAAGTTAACGTGTATCATTTTTTTATTAATAACATATTATTTACTAATCTTAGTATTCGCAATATTTTTTTTTTTTTTTAATTTGACTATTTGATTAATTATTCTAATAAAATAAATAACTGAATAAAATAAATATTTTATAAGAAAATATGTTACAATTATACTGCTGCTACTCAACCAAAATATAAATCACATTTATAGGAAGGAGTAAAAGATAAAATTATTTCTAACTCGAACGAAAATTCTCAGCTTCATTATCAAACTTGATTCTTTGTCATTACACAAAAGTTAATATTATTGTTTTGTTCATTTGTTTGTTTGTTTTAATCTATAATTTTATAAATTGAATCTGAATTATTTCGTTTGTTTTATAAATTTTCAAATATTTCCATGTATAAAATTTCCATTTAAAGAATCTCTATTACTTTTACATAACTACAATAGATATTTGAGAGCCTGGAGCTTTCGAAACAAGTGTATTTTACGGTTTTTTAGCAATGAAAAGTCAAATTATATTCTACTTATTGTTCATACATCATTCAGTATCGATTATTAATCGGAAAAATTTATAATTTGTATATTTGATACTTTATACATCCAACCAGATTTACTTCCTTATCTGTTAACAATTATGTGTAAACGCATTTTAGTCATTCTATCTGTAATAATAAAATACATTTTGCTTACTATTATTATTATTATCAGGGAGTTACTGAAACGTAGCAGTTATCCTATTCGTCAGTAATCAAAATTGTGATGTTATGTCACCGGTCCACCCCTAGGAGTGAATCCCATACCGACGCCAACTGTACATTGAGTAATTCTATAGCGACGTAAAAAAAATCATTCAATCACTCAACTACAATTATCATTATAACTTATTTTTTTTTATCTGTTATTTATACCAAATTATGCTATGAAGCTTTTATTTTGACACATTTTACTTTATTTATTATTTTTATTATACTTTTTTATTTACACTTAATTATGTTTTTTATGGATTATTTTAATCACATTTTCTGCATCCGTGTTCACAATAAAAATTCTCTAAATGACAATAAATGGAATCTATATGTATACATGCATGATTTAAGTACCCTCTATTGAATACATTAGGCCCATAAATCAGCGAAATAAAACGAATAATTCAGGCCTGCAGTCCCGCTCTTAAGTAGAACGAAGTAGGAAATACTCTCTTTATCTTCTTAGGATACACGCCTATTCCTTACACTGACGGCTACTTGTCAGATGGACTCTTTGAAGTGGGACTCTGTTTTCTTTATGGTATTTACTTCCAATAAATAAAAGCTAATTGCGGTAACTGTCCTATTCTACATCATCCGAAATATAGTGCCGTCAGAAACTACCAGTCTCGTTTTCCGAAGATTTTACAGGCTGAATGGGGGAGGAAGATATACGTCATATATATGTTTGTTTAAGGGACATTTCCCCTCCCGTCGTCAGATTTTTTATTATTTTTTTTTTATTTATTTTTTTTTTTTTTCGTCTTATGTGCTATAAAAAATGGAAATAATTCTTTTACGGATAATAAAACAAGTACAAGAGAAAATCTAAAATATTCAATTTTTGTGTTACATGGGATAATACCCATATATTGAACAAAACGTGAAATCGAAATGTTTAATCAAATTAAATGCATCTTTCACGATTGTTTAATCTTTTTTTTTTTTTTTTTTTTTTAGTTTCATCACAAATTAAGATACTGTTGCATATTTTTTTAATATAAATAAATATTTACTTTATATATATATATATATATATATATTATTTATTTATCAAGTTATTTAAGTTATTAAATTATTTTGGAAAGATTGTCTCACTTAAAATTGTTTTGACAAGTACTAAATATTTTTTTAATTAAATGAAACTCGTTTAAAAAGCAAAAGATATTTAGCAAACAGCATATATATTATTATAAAGCGGCTTTCGAAAGGAAAATGACAATTTTTCTTTTTTATCATTCGTCTCTGTTACAAAATAAATAAATAAAAGTTACTGCTTAAAAATTATTTATTATTTTATTGCGCTGTCTAACTCACATTTATTAGCACTTATATTTATAGTTCGATTTGAAGCTTTTTGTTGCTAGAGTAGTAGTCTGTACAAGAACAGCTTTACACAGACAACAGATAAAGACTCTTTTATCATTGCGTGTAATATGTCACAAAAAATTGTCTGCAAAAATTACTCTTAACTAAATTATTAGTCTAATATTGAATTACGTAAAAACGTGGAATTTCAATTTTCAAGTTCGATTTTAAAAGAGAAAATTATAATTAGAAAACGTAGTTTGTTTAAACTAGGCTTAACATAATTGATTTAAAGAAAAAAATGACTGCAATTTATGTCAGTTTTAAAAAGGGTTATTTACTTATTTATTTATTTAATAAAATATTTATATCTGTTTTAAACTCCGAAAAACAAAAACTACGAGATCTGCAAATGTATGTGTATCTTGTTTTAATCTTTTAAACTTTTTGTTTAAATTTTGCTTTAAATGAAGGATTTTATAAAATATTCAAGTCTAGATCATAAGGAAATTTAATACCGTATTTTATTCACAAATATTTGTTATTCATAAGAATTCTTCAGAATATTCATGCTGAAAATATCAATATATATCAAGAATTTTTACTTCTACGAACAAAATAAAGCGTGATTCAAAATGCAAATTACTTTGTAAAGAACTTCGTAGTTAAATTTTTTTAAGTACGTTTGTATAATAAAATTTAATTTTAATGCTAAAGTTGATTTTTAAATTTCTAAAGTATATCACTACATATGTTCAATATTCCGATACCAATTGCATGATGCAAATTATAAAAAATAAATAATATGTAAAAATAATAAAAATAATAATTGCAAAATTATACTGCTTACACGCATTGTTTTATCATATTTAGTCAGTTACATATTTAGTCATTACATATTTTTCTTTTTTATTATTTGTCTCTGTTACAAAATAAATAAATAAAAGTTACTGCTTAAAAATTATTTATTATTTTATAGCGCTGTCTAACTCACTTTTATTAGCACTTATATTTATTAGCACTTCGATTTGAAGCTTTTTGTTGCTAGAGTAGTAGTCTATACAACCAACTATAACAGCTGTAGTAGGTAACCAGCAAATTTAATAGTTTCAACATTTAAATAATCTTTTATAATACACAAATATTTCAAAATATCGTAGTTGTTTTGAAAATAAGAACTATCAAGAAACTTGCCTGTAGAACTACTTTTTTTACAACAGAAGATCACCGGAAAAGAAAACAAATTACAAGGAGTAAAGGGAATAGAAGTCTATTTTTCCCCGTTTCTTTGATAGCATGTAACCAGCAAATTCTTTTGTTTCGCATGCTTCTTCATATGAACGTATGAACTCAGTCATTCAAGTACTTTATATAAATATCACTTTGCACATTAGAAATTTCTTAACGTTTTGCATGTTTATTAAATTTAAATATTAAATTTCAAAATACATTTCACTTTTAAGATTTATTTATTTATTTTTCGCTCATTTTCTTAATTTAAATTGTAAATGAAAATGTATCACCAAAAATTTCACAAAACATATCAAAATATTGTTAATGATTAGTATATTTTTTTTTTTTTTTTTTTTTTTTTTTTTTTCAGAAACTATAGATTTAAATAAACTTACTTATTATTTTTTATATTATTATTATTATTATTTTCTAATTTCTTTCTATAATTACTCGTATGAAACACGATTTCTTAAAAATAATACAATAAAAACGAGGGAGAAATTTTATACACATTTTTATACACTTTTTGAAAGATATTTGAACAAAGTTAGAAACTTTAGTTCTTAAATTATACGCTGTACTTTTTTCAACAATAAATAAAAAATTATGAAAAGTAAAATATAAATGGACCAAAATTAAATCCATTTTACGATGCACTCATTTCAAAATTTAATAAAATATTCGTTTATTTTGTGGTAAAAAAACAAAGAAAATACAACGGCGTGTGCTTTAATTGGAGATACTATCGGAACCCTGTTTATTAGATAACAATTATCTCTCAAGTTAAACACTAAATCAATTAATATAACATACATTAATACAAATTATTTTGAAAATTATTTTTTTAATTGTATAAAATATCTTTATAAATATTGTGGCATTTCATTTTTAACACATGTATCTGGACTATATTTTGCTGCAATATATTAAAGCCAAAACGATAGTATTATTAAAATCTTTAGATCAATAAATTGTTTTTATTTATAATTTTTACTGAACAATAATGGGTGTACTTGAACCAAAGCTTATTAGAACTTACAATAATAAAAATATTAATAAATATTATTGTTATTGTTATTTATATATTTTTTATTTTTACAAAACAAATATAAATAAATAAATGGCATTTTTTCTATTCTATATTTTATTTTAACCATTGATAGTTTTAATATAAATTTGGATTGTAAAGAACAAAATAACAATAAATTCCAACATTAATTATAGTAAACTATAAAAATATTGCATAAAACATACATAGATATAAATGAACACTGAAAATGTGTGTAAATATCTTTTCATAATAAACCAATATTTATAAAGAATAATTTAAACTAAAAGTAGCTTTGTTATCGAGAAACTAAAAGGTGCAATAAATAATTTAATTTAGGAAAAATCATTTGAATATTAAAAATTTTGAAGTAAAATTACTAGACATTTTTCATTGCATTTCACAATCGCTAACAGAAGAAAAGTATACATTATAATAGTCATTTTTATAAATTAAAAAGTAATGAGAAATTTAAAATTTTTCCTTTCCATAACCAGGAAAACTTAACATCTTATTATTTTACTTCTCTTTTATAGGTTATTTCCGCTCTCACTTATGAACTCTGATTTTAAATGTTAGTTCCTACTTTACCAAACCATTTTCTGCATCTTAAAAGGCTACACAATAATAACGTGCTCTGTTTCGGCAACTTAAATTTTCTAGTACATATGTTTGTCATTCAATAACGTTCTGATTACCTTCTAGTTGCAAGTCAAAAGTTTCTAGATTCGTAAATTTGCTTTAATAAACAACGTAATTAAGGCGAGTATTTCTTGGAGGACGCTTAAATACTACACTGCCTGTTAAAATAAACAGCCTATTAAGACCGGAAATTTTATGCCGCTTTTAATTTAGTGCTATTATCATATTCCGAGAATTACCGAAACAGCGTGGCAATTTATTCGCTCTATCAATAAATTTCAGAAAATAATTAAATAAATGACTCAAAAATTAACACCCCGTTTCAGTCACGCGCTATTTAAAACCCAAACACCTCCACACCCCTCTCCCAGTATCTCTTCAACCCATTCACAACAACAATTTACGTATAAAACGTAAATGGTCTGTCCCATTCATACCTTCATAATTTTCCTTCCCCCTGCACAATGACATGGTTGCGAAAGGGGGATAGGCACAAATAATGCTCCTGGGGGGAGACATTGCGACTTCTTTGGTCGAATGTGATAAGGATGTGCAGCTAAATTTCTCGGTAGCATGGCCGCTTGTCGACAGTTGTCTCCAGTGGCTGCATAATCTGGTTGACACAGAATGCTCTAATGACAACTGGAATGTATTCAGTGGGAAATTATACGGTGACATGAGTTTTATGAACAACTATCATTTAGGGACGGTCTAAGTGTAGTTTCTATATGATGCGGTGATTCATTTTTTACTTTTTACTAAAAGGGCGAAAGTGGCGAAGTAAATGATACTAAAATAGCCCTGTAATAAAATATTGATTCTTTTCGAAATGTTTAAGGATGGATAAATATTTTCATTTTAAATAGTTTACAGTGGATCATTAGTCGTATTGTGTTTTAAATAGATGCACCTCAATTTCCTAAAAATAACGGAAATATAGTTTAGAAAGATTATTTACATGGGAATGTATTTCAAAAGCTATTACATACTAACGTATTACTTTTCTCTATTGTCATTATTATCATGATTATAATTATTATTATAGTTACGGTTTTATGCATACTTCTAATTTTTAATAAATCCTTAACAACTATCCTAATTAACAAATGCTTTAAGAAAGTAATAAAAATGCCTATCATTAATGAAATTGATAGTTAAAAAATATATTCCATTTTCTTTTCTGAGAAAAAGAGTTAAAAGAAAATATAAAATAGTAACAAGGAGAAAAACAAGAAAGTTTAAAAATACTTTTATACGCGGAGTTCTTAGTACACCAGTTTTACTGTTATAAAATAATTTTAGTTAATGAAACTTAACGTACGTTGATATATACATTTAAAAAAATTATCATAGACTTTTCTGATTTATAATGGTAAACTTTTATGTACAAAAAAAAAAAAAAAAAAAAAAAATTAATTTTAAAAAATTCATGAAATAAACATAAGCAACACTTGAGTATAATTTACAGTGATAACTAATCTCATTAAAGGAAATTTATTTTTTTTTTTTTTTTTTTTTTTAATGTAATATTACCAAATAAATTTTCAAGTACTTTCACATTGTAATTTCATAGAAAATTTTTCGATAGTCTACAATATTATTTGTTAATTAAAACTAAAAGAAAAAAAGGAAATCTGAAATTGCATGTTTGATTTTTAAAGTTTATTTTTAATATATATATATATATTAATAGTTTTAAAAGGACTTGCTTTACACTAAATGATTTTTTTTCCAAACTAATACAAAAATTTTACATTTTTAAAACTTATCTGCTTGTTTATCATGTGTAATAAATTTTTTTTTATTTATACATCCGTTAAAGAATTATTATCAATGTATGTCTAAATTAATTTATTTATATTTTCAAATTAAACTTAAACAACAATATATTTATAGATAAATCATTGTTTTCCGAAATTTTTCGTAGCTGACAAATATGTTAACATCTTTGAAATTTAAAATGAAAAGAAGGCCAAATTGCATGCTACAATTTTCATGTTATAATGTAACGAATTCCAGTTAAATTCTGCCTATTAGTAGCTAAGAGGCTGTGTTCTGAAAGCTGGAGCTCGTCATTCTCCGAACCGAAGTCTTGCTCGTCAGCCTAGTGTTTTGGAATTTTCAGTATTTTACCTTTTTTTTTTTTTTTTTTTTTTTTTTTTCGCCGCAAAACTAGCGTGAATACAAGGAAAGAACTTTTTAGAAATACCTTCCACGGAGAGAATTTTTCCTAACCCTATGTCCCTCGGGTAGACAATCAGCCTTAATCCTTGCACTAAAATCAACAATAATACCGTATCAAATAATAAACAAAATAAACAAAATGAATCAACAAGCTATGTGAAATTAATGAATTCTGCGATAAAAAAAAAAAATTGAAGCTTATTAACTGATTTATTCTAAATACTTTATATATGTATTTCAAAATTCGAAATAACTGATGTTATAATAAACAGATATATAGTATTATTTGCCACTTGCGTCATAAGTAACTAAATTTTATCTAGCATTGTAATAATACTTTTCTTATAGTGAGCAAATGACTATAATATTGTTAAGAAAAAAATTAAGTAATTACAAACCTAATACATTTCTCAAACTAAATTTTAAAATAAGACTAAGAAAAATTTGTACAAAAATTAATAAATAATTAAATAATTAATATAGCTCTTTAAAATAAATAAACATTTAACTTTAAAAATTTATAGGAAAATAAGTTTTCTTTACAGTCATGAAAATAAAATCCAATCTGTACTAAAATTTTGAATCCAAGGAAAGGTTGCACTTTAAAATTGAATGTGCAACAATGTTTCAGTAAAATGGTTTTAAATCCATCATTCGGGTTTAAAATAATAATCATAATAAGCTATAATTAACATTCTGTTTGCTTAAAATATCTCTTCTTTCTAAAATATTTTTATAGTTGCATTCCCACTCTAACTGTCTTTATGAAATAAATGAAGTTTCAAAATTTGAGTTTATTCTAAAAATAGAAATTTACAACGCTGTTATTAACATATACGTAATAAATCATTGAGGGTGTTTTTTTTTTCTGATTTCCGATGTTTTGAATATTTCAAACAGTAATTTAAATAACATTTACTAAGACTTTTCTGCATTTTTTTTAGTTTTTTTTTTATTGAAAGTATTAATATTTCTTACATAATAATAATAAAATTATAAATAAACCGAAATACATTTATTATGTCTTCAAACAGTTTAGATTCGAGTCAAAATCCTATTATATATCATATATCATATATCATATATAAATCATATATCACATTAAACCACATTCCTAAATAATAATTTCATTGTTTATTTACCCATATCAAAATACATATTTCGTGATAAATCTTTATCATTTGAAGGACACCTTAAAAATCTGAGCTTATACAATCGGTGCATCAAACGAACGAGCATATAAACAAACATGACAAACAAAATAATAAAAGCATCCGAAATGATATATTCGCGTGCTAGGAGAAATATTTTCCAATACTGGTATCATGCGCTAACCGCATACAAATTCGACACAAGTCAAAAATAATGTTTCGTTATTATGTACTGGCTATCGCAGATATAGTTTTCACAGGTTTTATGTGGTACCTTTCGCCACGTAGGATATCCGGAATACTTCCTGATAGCTTCCTGAATTCTAGCGGCTTCCTGTAACCCCAAGTTTCCAAGCAACACCCCATTTCCTCCAAAAATATACTTAATTGAAATGATACCAGGAAATTTATGTCTTTGTAAGCATTCTTTCTAAAACTTAATTATCGAGTATGCACTCGTGAAAACTTAACGGTATTCATTGGTTGTTACCACTTCCGTTTGGACACATTGTTTGTTATGTAGAAAGATATATGAAAGCTCTTCAAAAATTAATTAGTCCCACAAAATGAAATATCATTGGAGAACTTTTCAAAAATGTGAAAATGTATGGCTTTGTTTTGTTAGCTTAGTTCTTGTTCTTCAACAACAGAAGAAAATTAAAAATAGCGTATTTAGAAAATAAATTAATTCTACTGAGTAAACAAACTGTATCGCAAAAAGAAGTATAACATCCCAAAAAAATTTTCAGCAAAGTTTTATTCAATAATACAAAAATCTTTTGATCAAAATTATGTTATTTAAAATTTCACTTGCAGCAATTATGACGCAATATTCTAATGAAATATTTTACTTGTACTGATAGATAAAAATAAATAATTAATATTTGTCTTAAATTGAAAAAAAAAATCTATATACCAGAAAATATTTCATAAATTTCTAACGCTAAATACATTAAAAATCTTAAACTCTCCATTTATAAATAAATGAAACCTTATTGAGATTCTTTTTTTATTTTCATAGCATAAAATAAGTAATAATAGGAATGATTTAAAAAAAAATAAAATAAAAAAAAATGCCAATATAATTTACTAAAAAGAATCCCGTTTAAAAGATTAATAGATTTAAAATTACTTTTTTAATTACTATTGTGTGTGGCTTCCATCTCTTCATAAAATAAGTTCTACAGCTGGGAATACTTTTTATATGACTGTCATATTATGTTCAAACATGCAAACAATTTTCTTATTTTTACAATGTATTTTATTTATCATAAAACGTAACTATTTAAGTGTAAGGTATTTTTTTATTTTTTTATTGTAGTTAATCAAACAATTAAATAATGATCTTACACATTACTAATGGGCATACATTTTAAAACAGAAATTATAATCGAATTTGATTTAAAATATATATATATATATATAATTTATATCGATGCAACTACATTCACGATAATTTTATTTTTTTCCCCCTATAATTTTGTCTAAATATGAACATACCTATTAACATAAAAATGTGCACCGTTTGTATTCAAGACATGGATAATTTTTGTCATACGAGTATAATGAAAAAATTGAGTCATTCGTTCAGCAATTATAATATAAAAAACGTAATTGACTTTATTTTTCCGTAACGTTTCTATTTCATATATATATGTACCCAAGAGGTAAAGGACAACATGTCACAAAAATGAGTTTTTTATGAATAATGTTATAGTGAAATTAATTAATGACAGATGTCGGGAATAAAGAAAATGGGCATGGTTTTATGTTCTACTGTCCTATCTCTTTATAGCAACTGAACATTAGTGTTTAATGCTTCTATATAAATCTCAAAAATGCTCATAAATTACATGATTCTAACTCATTTCACAAAATGAACATGATGTCCTTTACCTCCGGTGTACATATATATATATATATATATATATATATATATATATATATATATATATATATATATATATATATATATATAGGGTGATCAATTTAAAAGAGTACCGGTTGGTTTTCCTTATTACCCTTAAATATGACGGATGTGGAAACTATTCTAACACTGAAGTATAATTCTTTGAGACTTGTTTAAGAGTGGGAGAATATTTCCAACACTGTTGGACTGTTACAACTTTATTTGTGAGGTAAACCAGAATTGGAGATGTACAATGTTTTTTAACCTGTGATTAATTTTATGTATGAAAAACAAAATTTTCAAAATTTTTACATTATCATTCCTACAGTACATTTACATTATCATTTTTACATTATCATTTCATAGGGTTTTCCAGAGAAGCCCTGCAAACATCGATGAATTGAAACAGGTCATAACTGAAAAAATTTCGTCAATAACATCAACAATGCTGCGAAGTGTGTCAAAAAACTTGGTTCGACGTGTTTATGTTTGCATTCAAAATGGTGGCGAACATTTTCAATGTTTTCTGTAAGGAATGATAATGTAAAAAATTTGAATTGAATTGTGTTTTTCAAAAATAAAATTATCACAGGATTAAATAATACTGTGCGTTTCCATTTCTGTTTCACCTCACAAATAAAGTTATAACAGTCCAACAGTGTTAGAAGTTATCTCCCACACTTAAACAGTGTTCAAACAATTATACTTCAGAGTTAGAATTATTTACCACATCTATCAGATTTAAGGGTAATAAGAAAAATCAATGGGTACTCTTTTAAACTGATCACCCTGTATATATATATATATATATATATAAAGATCGCAACTTTAAATCTAATTTTAATTGAATTTAAACCTTAAGCCTTAATCTTGAACACGTAATAGAAAATAATAATAAAAAAATTTCGTTCTCTAAAATAATACCACTTTCCATAATATATTGCGATATTCCTATGACTTTTAAGATAAAATACAAGTCTGTAAGTCAATCCTAAAATGACTTTATTCTTAAAATCATAATATAAAATACTTAAGAAACGTTAAACATTAATTAGAATTAGAATTAATTTAAATTTTAATAAATTTTATAATTGCATGGAAATTCTGAGGTTTAGTTTGGTTTTAAAATGAAATTGCCCTTGCTTTGTATTGAAAAATTTTTAATTTTGTGAGTTTTTTACTTTAATCATAAGAGACATATTCCAAAGGAAGGTTTTTTTTTTTTTAATTATTATTATTATTACTATTAATAGAAATACATTTATAATCATAAATTTGAATGTTAATTACTTTTTAAGCTATATATATAATTTTTATTTTATTTTATTTTATTTATTTATTTATTTATTTTTTGCTCGATAGATTTAAGAGTTTTTAAGTAAAAATATTTTAGAATATCGGGTTGATCGATTACATTCAAAAAGCAACAAATAGTACATTTGCAAATTTCATGATATTAAAATCATTATCATATAGTAGAATAAATGTATTAATTGTTTAAATTTTGAATTATTTCAAAAACTAATGTTAGGTGTCATTTATATATGTATATACATATAAATTCGCTAGTATAGTATCTCTAGTATTCATAAGTATGGTTGAAGTCATTAGTACTTCATCCTTTTTTAATTAATCATTCATTACTTTTTTATTAATCAAGTAATACTACAAACCATGTATTTTTATAAAGAATCTCGTAGAACGCTGACTAAAAGTAAAAAAAATAACCACATAAATTCTCATGTAACTTTGCATTTAAAAAATATATATATGCTTGAAATTGGAATGACGGCACATGACATTGAATTCTCAACTAAACTACTAAAAATGACAAAAATGACATCAAAAATAAAAATGATGTGATCCTATTGTAATTTTAGTAAAATATTTTTCTTTTCTTGAAATAGCGTCATTTACTTCAATAAAAAGCATTGTATCTTGATATAGATATATAGCATAATTGTTTATAAATCTAAAGAAGACGTAAGATATTCAATACAATGTCAAAATATTTTTCGCATTATATAAGACCAAGTTTAAGATACGCATTATATAGGTACAAGTTTCGCACAGGTACAAGTTTAAGTGATAATATTCAAAGTATCAATAATAATTTAATTCAATTAATATATTTTTCATTTGAAATTCATTACACAAATTGAAATTAAAATCAAAACTTTTTCTTTTAAACAATTTAAAGACAATTATAATTAAAGAATTGCAGTTTAATAACAATTATTAAGTTAAATATTCCTTGAGTAATTGAAATTACTCAAACTTCAGTGAACGAAACAGAAAATGTTATTAGGAGATAATTACGCATGTTATACGCGTATTCCGCTGTCATTCAGGAGCCTTAATTAGTTTAAAGCCGATATCAAATTATTTGAATACTGTTTCTCCAGTTAATACATTTCAGTTAATAAGATTACTATCCAAACATAATTCCTGCCATCTTCGATATCGCTTTATCCAAATGTGTATACAGTACTTAAATACATTTAATGGTCATAACAATAATTGTCTTGAATGTTAGTTTAGATACATATTAACATCAATGTATTATCATGTTCGTTTAATTATATAAATTATGTACAGTTGTATAAATCTAAAAATATAAAGCAAGTAATTGGTAATTAATGCTTTAGTTGTTTTTTAAACATTTTGCTGTAAATTTTGAGTTTTAAAAATAAATGAAGGTGTTTTATGTTTGTTTGTATAACGTTTTAATATTAAAGTTTAATCGATAAAATACTTAATACTTAATACATATTTGTGTGATAAATCACCAAAAAGCAAAAATATGGATATATATATATATATATATATGTTGTTTTTATAGTTATGCAGTCACATTATGTTAATTTATATTTAAAAAGACAGTAAAAATTTTCAAATGTATTAATTTATGTATAAACCTACATTATTAAATGTATATATATATGAACCTATGTAAATGTATATATATATAAACCTACATTATTAAATGTATATATATATATATATATATATATGCGTGTGTATGCATATGTTGTAAAATAAAAGTAAAGCGCGGTTTTTTGTGTTAAGCATATTTGTATGTATTGGTTATTTTTGGTTATTGAAAACGTTGTATTACTTTTAGTTGGTATGAAAGGAAACTGTTTTCAAATGTTTTTATCCGGTTAAGCGTGGTTCAAACTTTTTTTTTTTTTTTTTTTATGTATGTCTAAAAACTCTAGCGGAAAAATTCATTATGAATTATTGTTACATAATAACTGTAAAGTAATATTTTACCAAAAATATGTATGTGCAAAAATAAGTAAATAAGTTATTTAAAGACAGTGATTTAAAATTCTAAATAATTTTTAAGTGAACAATGCTTTGAATTAAATTGTGTATTCTATTTTATGATTGGTTTAATATGGGTATTAGAAGTGTACATAGAATGCAGAGATCTATATGTTAAATTCGTTTATCAAAGATATTTATCACATAGTATAAGATGCATTGGGAGAAATTCTCTTTGCATTATATTTTTACTAAAATAATCACGCTGTATAAATTTACTTTAATGCAAAATCTTATAATAATGACATACACTAACGATAAACTAGCTAACAACCGGCTTTGAGAAACGTATAAGTTGAAATTCTTCGCGAAATTAAAAACTAAAGATATATTTAAACTAAATATGTTAAAATTATTATTTAAAATTATCATGTTAAAATTATTATTTAAAACTTTTATATCATAAATAACAAATCTGAAATGCGTTTAGGTACTGCAGTAACATTTAAGAATTATTAAATGATAAAAATTAATTCTACGATTTATATATTAAAGTCTGGATAATTTTTTAATTTTTACTTTCCGAACACTATAGTGAGGAAAGTATTGTAATCATGTCAAAAATCCGAATTCGAGATTTTGATGTTTCTATACGTTTTGAGGTACCCTGAGTCCGTTTTCACTATTTTTACGATAATGTATGTATGTGTGTGTGTATGTGTGTATGTATGTGTGTATGTGTGTATGTCTGTGAGTGAACACGCTAGCATCTAAACGCTTTGTTCAATTAACCTGAAAGTTGGTACACATATTGTAAGTCACCATAGTACGAACCCTATAGATTTTGGTGAATCTAGCACTTATAGTTTTTTTTACAGGGACACAAAGAAAAATTCTTTATCATTATGGCCTATGGGAGCAAAATCTTAAAAGTGCGATAGCATCTAAACGCCTTATTCAATTGAGCAAAAAATTTATACACATATTATAGGTCACAAATACTCAATCTGTATAGATTTTGGAGAATCTAGCACTTATAGTTTTTTTACAGGGACACAAAGAAAAATTCTTTATCATTATGCCTATGGGGCCAAATTTTTAAAAGTGTGATAGCGTCTAAACGCCTTATTAATCTGAGCAAAAAATTTGTACACATGTTATAGATCACAGTTGAACTAACTGTATAGACTTTGGTGAATCTAGCACTTACAGTTTTTTACAGGAACACAAAGAAAAATTCTTTATCATTATGGCCTATGGGACTAAATTTTTAAAAGTACGATAGCATCTAAACGCCTTATTAAATTGAGCTGAAAATTTATATGAGTATTATACATCACTATTGCACTAACTATAAGCATTTTGGTGAATTTAGCATTTATAGGTTTTTACAGGGACACAACGAAAAATTCTTTATCATTATGATCTATGGGCTCAAAGTTCAGTAGTGTTAAATAAAACATCGTGTAATAGATGGAGAAAAATACTCAAACACTCTATTATGGTTTTCTCTCTTTTGTTTGTTTAACAACTCCTCTTTCTTTACTTTATCTACAAAACTGTTAATTACTCAATATTCGGAAAGTCGAGTGGAGTCACTCCAGATTTTTTATAATGTTATGTTTAAACTTTGCATGAGAAACGATAAAGCTACCGTTAATATTCATGAGTTTAATTTCTAAATAATTTATTTGACATATTTCGATAATTTTCATAACAAATAATAAACTCCCGATTATCATCCGTATATTTAACATAAAGTACATAAATAACGTAACATATTTGTGGCAATACTTCATTAAGTAAACTATAAAATTGAAGTTAGCGCTTGGCTGTTTACATTACATTTTTAAAAATTATATAAGGGATTTCAACAACTTTATCGCTAAAAAAAAAAAAAAAAAAAAAAAAAAAAAAAAATACGATTTGCAACATAAATTTATAAGATTTTAAAATTATTTATATGATAATTTAAATATTTTATTGGCTAAATAATACTTTATGGCTTCTAAAACGTGAGCGTTAAATTACCTTTATTTTGACACGTGAATATATAAAGCAGTTTGCATAATTTGTCACATCTGGTAATGGTAAGCTTAAATACAACTTTATAAAATATAAAAGTTTTTTGAATAGGTTACCATAAATACTGCAAAACATATGTTTCTTCTAAATGAAATTAGAAATGTACTTAAATTCGAAATATCATAAATATGTAAAACTTAGATGAAGAAAATTAGTACATTTATGTAGTCGATACATTTTCTGCAAAATGCATTCTCTTATATCAGGCACCCACATATTTGATCTTAAATATTAATTAAAAAATCCTAAAAGGAAATTATGGTTTAAAGCATTTTATAGCAAAAAATATGTTATGAGAAGGTTAACTATCACCCTATATATAATTATATATAAATAATCATAATAATAATATTTATTTTATTTTTTTCTTAATACAAAATAAAAAGTGATTATTTATTGACGTTAGTTTTAAAGTTAAATTAAAATCTCATCGTAGATTTTTTTTTTTTAATTAAATTTGTTTGAATAATAATATATGATACAAATATTATTATTCACTCTATATTAAATTAATTTCATATTAACGTATACCATCGAATATTGCTGTCCTTTAAAATCTAAAGATCATAATAATATAAAAATTATGCTGACAAATTTAAGCATCCGAATCAATGCTTATCGCGCTATATATATATATTTATTTAAAATGTTTATATTAATTTAAACAAGTCTTTACTATAAATTATTTAAGTATTAAATTTACTTTAGCTGTCTTTTACTTGCTATGTTTATTTTCATTTTCGAATATATATATATATATAAAGAGAGCAAAACGTTTTTAAAAAATTAAATTGCTTCATTTTATGTGAAATAACTTAATGAATAAAGTTATACATTCCTTTTAAAGTAATATAAGTCATCTTACGTGAAACACCCCGACTTTTTTTTTTTAACGTTTTACAATTTATCATAGTCATAATCCAGCTGAAATATATGTATATATATATATATATATATATATATATACGATATGCATTAAAAGATTAACATATCCATTTTCTGACAAACTGCGTTTTTGTATTAATGAAACTTCGGAAAAGCAGTTATGTTACAACTTAATAAATTATCTTCGAAACATAAGAACGGAGCAAGTTTTTCTTAAGAAACATAAAATACAACCCATAATAAATTGTTTCTGTGAAAATTATTGGTAATGAATGGTTCATTAATTTCCCTAGCATTGCCGTCATAAATATTTTTAACGTGAAAACAACTGGAATTCTATCTTTTTTATCGTTTTAGAACAATCAATTATTTATAAAAACATCTAGACTAGCGAACGATCAAAAATAAAGATATAGGAATATTTTATCGGGCTAAGAATAAAGGATAAATAAAAAGTTATCATAAATCAATTTAAAAAAAAAAAAAAAAAAAAGGAACTTTACGATTTAACGTATATAATGAATGTTTAAAAAATATATATAATGTGGTGAACAAATGTTACAAAAAATAAATACATGAATACTTTTTTAAAGAAAGACTTAAGTATTATTAAGTTTTATGAATATATGCTTTTAAATAATTCCAAATCCTTTGTTATGTAATTATTTTAAAATTATTAAAATACTTTTGAATTTGATTCTTTTTTTTTCAGTTTATCGCTACTTGTGCATTTTTAAATACATTATTTGATTTGCAAACTCATTTGTAAGCAAATATAGTAGAAACTATTTTAAATATTTTTATATCACAAAGAGGCATATTTTTGTATCTCTGTAAAGTCAATTGTTCATTATTTTTCATTTAGTTGCAGTATTACAAATATGAGTGGGTAAATTAGTATTATATTTATATTATTTTATGATTTAGTATTACATTTTTATTAGTATTATATTTATTAGTATTACTAGTGGTTACATTAATAGTATTTTTTTTAACTTAATATAATTTTAATAAACCTATTTCATCAATCTCTATCAATAAAATAAACCTACTTTAAGTTTTCTAATGCATTCAAAATATGTTTAGCAAGTATATTATTCAACATATTTACTTTTTAAATAAGTTGAATAAATGTCTTATATAATGTTTTATGAAAAATATTCCTATAAATCATATAATTTTTATGATTTTACTTAAACTAATTAAAATATATTAATACTGAATAGTTATGAATATGAGTTTTTACGAAATAAAGTAAATAAGGATCATTCATTTATGGAATAACAATAACAATTAACAATAAACGCAATATTTCAGTGAAACAGTAATCACAGAAAGATCATTTTAAATAAATAATAAACACATGCATATCTCTATGATACATTGTTATAATCGTAATTTTCATTTTCTAAATATATATTCTTATTTTACTTTCTCGTTTTTATATCACACATCTTTATCAGATATTAATACTTACTGAAGAAAACAATATATATATATATATATATATATATATATATATATATATATATATATATATATATGTGTGTGTGTGTGTGTGTGTGTGTGTGTGTGTGTGTGTGTGTGTTAAAATACTATTTTTGTATATATTTGTAGGCATTTAAACATGAAAAAAATTATATTATCCAAATTAAAATAATTAACTAGAATAAATTTAAATAATAAAATAGACGAAATATTAAAATGTGATAACTTGATTATCAAAATATTTTTTTTTATTATTTATTTAACAAATAGAAATTAAATGAACGCTAGTTTAATATTTAAAACTTTTTAAATGACGAATTATATTTTTCAGCATTTTCACGCAAGAAATATTTAAAAAAATTTAACATAAATATAAACAAAAAACTCCTACGCGTTTGTGTTCATATAAATGTGTTTATATAATGTTTTAAATTTTACAGGTAGATTGGTTTAAGGTTATAAACAAATTGTAATAAAAAAAAAAGTATACATACTTATATAGCTTCCCATTCGCAGAAAAAAAATTAGGAAGATCTTCATTTTTGAAAACATTTTAAATATATATATATGTGTGTGTGTGTATATATTATTTTTCATATTATTATGTTTGGCAGTTTTAGGCTTTAGTTTACATTTTTTTATTATCTCTTAAATATTTGATTGATTGAAAATATGCTAGAATACTTCCGTTAAAAGTGCTATACCCAATAATATTATTGAAAATTAAATTTAAAACTGCACCATATTATTTTATAATTAATATTCTTGAAAGATGAGACTATAATTAAATTTTATCATAAATGTATGAAATTAATTTTCAAAAAGAAAAACTCTTATTATTTATTTTTTTATGTTTTATTAAACTATCAATGTTAAAGACATTTAGTCTTTGTAGCTATATTTCGATATTTTTAATTTTATTGTTATATATATATATATATATATATATATATATATATATATATTGTTATTAAAAGTAAAAAGTAAAAAGTAAAAATTAAAAATGAGTTCAAAATATATTTCGAAGGGATTAATATAATTTTAGCTAGCATTTTAGAGAAAATAAATTGTCATATTATAATTTTACATTCTCTTTGTAAAATAGAAAGGACTTTGACAAACTTGTTTGTAATATAATCAACTGAGTAGCAATGTATCATATATATTTGGGGAATTTTTAAGAACAGAAATGTGTCATACATATTTTATCATATATCATAAATATATATTATTTTCAATTGTATTATCTAATTAGGGGTTTTTCTTTCATTAGTATCAATTTCAATGAAAAAAAAACTTATACAATAAAAATATATATATTAATAATATATTTTGTTTATCTTGTTAATAATGTATTATTTGAATTTAATTTTGCATTTGTTTAAGATTTTATGTGATAATGCTTGTGTAAACATTAATGGAAGTGACCACAAATGGCGTTTCGTGTGCAGAACCAAAATGCTTGGTACCCTTGTGATTTCATTAACTTGTTTATATGTAAACATTTATGTATCTTTTAACTTTCTAGCACACTTCCACATATTTCATATAAACGTCCAGAGAAGAAAACACAAATGATATCAACTCATTGTAAACAATAACTTGCTTCTCTTTTTCCACGCATCTCCAGGGCACTGATTGCTTCTCTCACACTAAACTATAAAATAATCCACCGGTCAAAGCAGACAGAAGAGATAGATACATCAAAACTGACCTTTGGCTGCTGCTATAAGCAAGGCTGCGGCGATAAGCATCTGTGGAGGCATTGCTAAGTCCTCCCGGATCCAGCAAACACTGACACCTTCACAACATCCGAATGATTCTAGAGGAGCGGAGCAGCTAGAGCAGAGAGAAGTTAAAAGGCCGGGTTTAAACTTAGGGAGTGTGGCGAGTGTAATTCCCCGCGCGCAATTGTGGGAAGTGTGCCTTCCAACTGCGGAAGCAAAACTGCGGCGCTGCTGCGGCGTTGCGGCGCCCTTAGCAAGCAACGGTCGGCCCCCATTCCGGACAACGAGGGGTGCCGACGTACAGGTAGGTAAAGATACAGAGAAAGCACGTGTTTTCCGAGAGAGATGAGAAAGATTTGAGAAAAGGAAACAAAACAGAGATATGAATGAAAAGTTACAACACAAAGTCAGAAGCATATAGAGGGTTCAGTATAGTATAAATTAATTTATTTATCGAAAGTATAAATATGTACATTCATATATAAATAGATATATACATATTAAGCCACCGTTTTACTTATTTTTTTTTTTTTTTTTTACTGTAATACTTATTTATCAAACGAATATAAAAAAAAAAAAAAAGCAAACTTGTTCATAAAAAAAAATTACGGATTAAGGCGATGGTGGACTTTCAAAATAAAAAATTTTAATTATAAATCTGTTACTAGAATAAGTTATAGTTTCATATAGTGGTATTTAGAGATGAAAATTTCCATATTAAAATTAACATTCACTTTATAATTAATTAAAATATTAATTAAAATTACTAATTAATTGTTAAAATTTGAAAATGCTCCTTGCGCATTAATTTTTGTCTTAGACTTCCAAACTCTTTTTCACGGGTAGCTTTAGATGATTTTAACAAAAGTTATTAGGAACTTTTTATTTACAATCATAATTGTGCGGGGGAGGGGAGGGGGACTTTTTTTTTTTTTTTTTTTTCTTTCAAAAAAAAATTCGTTATTTTTTTATTTGAAATTCAAAATGTTAAAGTTTCAAAAATCAAAAATAGAAAACTGTAAATAAATTTTGTGTTAAGATGTAAAAAAGGCCTTTAGATGAAATTTCATAAAGATTCAACAAAAAATAAGACGCATGGAATTTTTTAAACTTGACGCAACTATGTAAAAATTATTTTTGAGAAAATGATGTTTAAAAATTTCATTTTATAATACACTCAGTATTACTTTACAAAATTAAATGCTTGTAACTCAGCATAGAGTTATGGGAATTGAAAAATTCTTTTTGCCACACGTTGCTACTTTTATGTAGATTCATATTTTATAAAAACCAAAATATTGAATTCTTAGTCGAATTTTGCCATTTTGAAAGTCCACCGTCACCTTAAAAGTTTTATTTTATGTTATTATTTAAATATTATCATTCCTTTCTGAGAAATACTTTTATTATTGTTAGAATTCTGTATTAGAGTGCATTGTTTAACTATAATATCTGGATGAATGAAGTAATTGTAATAACGTTATTCTTGTTACATATATTATTTTTAAATTTAAAAATTTCTTTTTAACTCTATGAAAAAAGTTTAGTACAATAACCACTGTATTCTCATTTCTGTAAATAAACAATTATTTCTGTATTCAATAAAAAAAAAATTTCAACACTTCACAAAACCACTATTATTGTATTTTATTTGTCAGGTCTAAATTTTAAAAGGTATAACTGCAGAATAATACATAAGTAATAAGTAATACACAACTCGACATATATGAATAATGTGAACAGATTTTGTATAGCAATATATGAAATTCTATTTCAGGCTAATAGCATTTCGATAGATTAACAATGCTAACATACGATAAACTTTCAAATAAAAAATAAACTGCATTTATGTTACTCTTTAAAATCTAAGTAAGTTATTGTGGAAGATGCATATATAGATATAAGCATGTGGTGTAAGTAATTGTACTTTCTTTCATTTATATATTTAACAAATTTTATGCAATTATCTCTCAATGCAAGTATACTTGCTTTTTCAAGCATTTAAACATAAATTTGCATTTATGAAAATATAACCAACTGCAATAAAACACAAATATTCATAGAATAAGGAAAAATAGAAATTTTAATAAAATATATGTAATTTATAAATTAAAATATATAAATATTAATTATCAAAATATTTTCACATAAAATATACTTATTTTACTTTACATTTTTATTTTTATTTATATCATTTAATGTTTACAAGATTAAAAAGAAATTTGAACTTTCTAAATTCAAACAGATTAAGAATTATTTCTTTAATTTTATGCATTTGTCTAACAGTACTTGGATAAATATATTTTCATGTATACAAATACACGTTTATGCACCTTTATGTAAAACCAATTATAAATTCTGTGGAATAGCAGATTAGGAAAAATAAATGTAATCAATCGAAATAAAATTCGTAAATTAAAAAATATATTAACTGAAAAAGCAAACATTTATCGAATTGGTATTAACATTAATTAGTTTAAATTTATTATATAATATTTATAAAATAAAAAAATTAACACTCCTATTAAAAATTAATAATTCGCATTATCAATAACTAAATTATTTCAATCACTATAAGCTTCCTTATATCATTAAATCAATAATTATTTTTTATAGAAAAAAATACACATATTTAAATTTGTTCAAAGATAAAATAACCAAATCCGCAGAAATATTTAATTCTGCATTCAATATTTAAAGTCAGTTTTTGTACGGTCGAACACTCGAAAGTATACTCATTATGATATAAATAGACCATGTAAGCGAAAATGATTGCGTAGAACTATGAATGATTTTATGCATGTTCCTGACATGTGTATGCAAATATTGGGTTTCTAATGTATGGTATTCTATATCTGTGGAAGCTCTCCGTTGATTTTCGCACCATAGAGGTGGTAGGTACATCATTGCGATCTGATGCATTGTAATTTATCTACATCGATCAATAAGAGATATGTGTTCCCAGCTTACTAAACATTGATATATTTGCAACAATTCTATACAATTTATGTTTCAACATACAGTAATATATAGTTACGTGAATGTTAGAAAATAGCGTATCAAATAATGTCAATGAGCATAGAAAGATAAGTAAAAATTACTTCTTTTGATTATTTGTATATTTAAAACAAACTTTACCCTTAAATAACTAAATGGGATCCATACATTTTTCTTTCTCGTAGACAAAACAATAAATAAAAATAAAAAGGGCTTTAGTTAGCTAAAACTTTTGATCGCATAAAATTTTACAGTACAATTTAAGATTTAAGAAAAAATGAAATGAAAGAATCTTAATTATCCAATTACTTTGTGGTTTTCAAACTAAAAAAAAGAGTTTTTTTTTTTTTTTTTTTTTTTTTTTTTTTTTTTTTGCAGAAAATCAAAGCAAAAATATGACATACATTTTTGGAGCATACACATTGAATAATAAAAACATTATTCTTCGTTGTGCGAGAAAATTATATATATGTAATAGTTTTCGAATTATAACTAGGTAGTAAATAACAAATTTATATTGCATGTTTAAATTAGATTTTATATGAAATGTTTTATATGTTAATGAAAATCGTATTTCATAAGGAGTTTAATTTTGAAAAATACTTTTAAATGATTTTTTTTTTTTTTTTTGTAATCATTAATCCAATGATTACTCAGGTCAAAATCTAAAACTGTATTTAAAAAAAATATTTTTGAAATAACGTTATTTTAGAGTAAACATATTATTACGACAGTTTTTGAGGTAATAATTTAAATATATATTAATATTTAGTTCTATTTGCTTCTGTATACTATTTCATTGGATAACTTACATTCAATTATATTTTTCTCAGTTTGAAAAAAATATATTTAAAGAGTTATATTTTAAATTGAAAATAATTCAAACATTATTTATCAATGAATGGATAAAAGTATTTAACTTAGTTAAAGACAAGATTAATCTTGATTAATAAATTTAAAAAATCGTTAAATTTTACAGAAGATAATAAAATTTCTAAAGTAAAATGCATATTCTGTGGGATAATATTATAATAATAAATCATGTTTACCTTGTTTTCTATTAAACATTAACGTAAAATTATTCAAAATTATATTAGAAAGGGAAAATTATTATAACGAAAAGGATTCATAGTTATAGTAAAAGTGATTAATGATACAGTTATCAAATATTCTATTAAAAAAAAAAATATTGTACAAACAATGAAGTAAACTTAATGTTTTGGTCCATCGTTCAAAAATCTAATCTTTATAAATTACTCTTGGCTTTAAACGATATTTACCTTATCTACAGTAGTTAATAATTGTGAGATTATCAGGTCATATATATATATAATGTATATAGGGGCTTATCATTACATAAATATATTGTCATAATCGTTTCATTAAGACTTTTTTTTTTTTTTTTACTATAGTTACAAATACATTATTTCAGATAACTGAGAAGTCCTATGATGTTTAACTATACCAGTATCGCCCAGTGGTCGAGGTTCGACTAAATTTTTTAAGTAAATATTGAAATAATAAATGAAGAATTTCAAAATTTCCGTGTAATGTTGTTGGTGTACTCTAAGTATGTTTGTGTGCGAGTGTGTCTATTAATAATAATAATATATAAAGCTGAAAGAGTGTCGTTGTATCTGTTCTGATTTTTACTTTGCTATAAAAATCTGCAACATTCAATCAATCGCTACGAAAATTGGTACACTTATTAATCAGGATAAAATCAAGCTGACGTCGTATATATCAAAATACGTTAAATCAAATCATTCTTTCAAAATATATTAAATAAAACACCCATTTTAACTTTAAAATTATTAAAAAGATAAAACAAATTAATGCTAAAAATAAATAAATAAATTACACATTCATTTTTTCCAGACCAAAAAAAAAATATATTTTTTTTTATTTATTACACGTGAAAATTTTAATAAAAATAAAAGTTTTTTTTCTTTCAATTTTATTACAATTTTTATTAAAATCACACAATCAACTGTGGAAGAAAATCATATTTATTGAAATTTTATTTTACTGACTGAGTGAAAATAATGCCTGGACCTGGAGTCGAACCCCGGATTTTTGACTTACAAGGTCAAGGCTCTACCAATTGAGCTATCCAGGCCGACACCCCGGTCAGCACTACTAACTCAGACAACCTTTAGGCAGAAACATCTCTGGTCTATCATGTAGATAGCTCGACAGAAATAAGCCGCATGAAATGGAAAACACCATTAGATAATGGGTGAAAGAAATACAATTTTTATTAAAATCACACAATCAACTGTGGAAGAAAATCATATTTACTGAAATTTTATTTTTCCGACTGAGTGAAAATAATGCCTGGACCTGGAGTCGAACCCCGGATTTTTGACTTACAAGGTCAAGGCTCTACCAATTGAGCTACCAATGGTCACTCTATATATACTATACTAAATCTATGAGTTCTATATGCAAGCGAAATGTGACTCACTGACCGTCTGCGCAGGCAAGAAAAAGATTTCCTATGTTAATCGCCCATTGGATTTTTTGTAAAAAATTATTAAAAATCGAGGAAATTTATTTCCCGATTTTAATCCTTATATTTGGGTATAGATATGTATTAGTTATCGCGTGGGCGTTACGATGGGGGGCGTTACGATGGGGCGAATTCGAAACACACATACCCCTTTTAGCGCTAAATTTTTCTTAAGAAATCTATGGGATCTCCGGTCAAGAAATTTGATGGTGAGTAAATTGTTTATATGTAACTGATATTATTGTAACGAGATTTTACGAAATCTCCTCCTTTTACCTCCCTTGAGGTCTGAAGCAATAAATACGTTTCCAAGCGCAACCTTGCTCCAAATTATCCCAGTAAAATTACTTCTTATGAGTGGATTGGTTATGCGTACCCCCCATTACGCAGTATAAAGTATTTTTGTAAAATTTGCCCTTCTTCCTCTAAAGGCTGGGGGGGGGGGGGGGAATCACGTTTTCAAGAGCTACAAATTATATCAGCAAAGCGATTTTTTTATGTGTCAATTGGTTATGCGTACACAATACTCATGCTACAAAGAAATTTTGCGATATTACTTTCTAATCCGAGGGAGGGGGCAAAAAACACGTTTTCAAGCTTAAATATGTTCCAAACTATGTTAGAGAAGCAATTTTTCATGTGGGGGTCGGTTGTACATATCCAACTCGTAGAATAAAGAGATTTTTGCAAAATTAAACCCTTTGCTATTGTTTAAGCGTAGATGGAGAGAAAAGCACGTTTTCAAGCATAACGCAGTGCAAATTATCTCAGGAAGGTGATTTTTTTATGTGTCGTTTGGTAATATGTAGGCAACACGCTCTGTAAAGGATTTTTGCGAAATTAACCCTCTCTCCCCCTTTGGGTGGGCGGGGCAAACAACCCGTTTCCAAGTTTGAATTTGCTTTAAATTTTCTTAGAATGGCGAATTTCGGTGTGTGGGTGTTACTTTGTACGCATTATGGACTTTGGTGGGATTTTGTGAAACTTGAAATTTACCCGATAGGAATGTAAGTAAAAAGCGGGTAAACTGCTGCCGAAGGCAGTGGACCCCTCATGTTGCTAGCGGATAAACCTCTACCGAACATAGTGGGAACGTTAACTTAGGTTTCGTCCGATTTTAATGGTTTTTTTTTTTGGCGGGGAAGGGGGTTGGTTGTTGTTGTTGCTGTTGTTGCTGTTGTTGTTGTTGCTGAGATTTTATTAATAACGATATGGAATTTTTAGAACTCACTCAAATATACACTAGCTACAAAAAAGTATTTGGATACTTTCGAATTTAGACATTTTGCTAAATATCTAGAAAAGTTCTTCAGAAAACACCTTGAAACTTTGGGAATATGAAGAACATGTTATACCTCATATACTTCATCAAAAGTTTCGTCCTGAAAAAGGAAAAGGGGATCAGTAAAAAATTAAACAAAAATCATTTTTTTTTTAAGAAACCGTTTTATCACCATTGGTATATGTAGTAGCCTCATAAAAATGTATACAGGTAATTAGAAGAATTCTCATAATCACATGTTACAGCCAAAACGCATTTCAAGCATTACGTTTTTACAGGGGGATCCAAAACATTTTGGTTTTTGTTTAACTTTTTACTGGTTTTCTTTTTCTCTTCAGAAAAAAACTTTTGCTGAAATAAATGAGATTTAACGTGTTCTTTACAGTCCTAAAGTTTCAAGATGTTTTCTGAAGAACTTTTCTAAATATTTGACGAAACGTCTAAATCCGAAAGTGTCCAAATTCGTATTGGTAGATAGTGTATTGTCCAGCGAAGCGGGCAAGGCCTGCTAGTTAGTACTTGAAATCTAAAAATTGATCTATTGTTATTTTTTGCCTCTGATTTAGATAGATCATACGTGTTTTACATGGAACATTGCATTATCTTTTGAATTTTCACTTGTCATTTTCTGATTATTTATTTTACTTTATTAAAATCAAATTGAGTTTTTGAATAAATCAGTTTAAATTTGCGATTTGTATTTTTTTAAAAAAAATGTGTCTATGTAGAGGAAAAAGCATCAATCTGATTATCCGAATACTTTAACACTCGCTTAATTCATCAGAGATACATCTTTTTTGTGAGTAGTCATCACTTTTCAATGTTTACATAGCATAGTTGACACAAAACTGTCTGAAATATCAGTATCTAAAATGTGAGCTTGTCATATCCTATTTCTTTTTCTACCAACTGAAAGAGGCATCCGAATCGAGTACCATGACAGCGATGACACTCGTTAGAAAAAAGGTAATTTTTTATAGCACAATCCATTTTTACATAAACGGAGATTAATAATGTGCTTAAAAATAAATAAATAAATAAATAAATCATTCAGAAATTTGGTAAAATAAGTACAGCGCATTTTTTGTATGGATCAATTGTTAAAATCACTCTATTACAACTCCGATTCAAAAATTTAGAATAGTGTAAAAAAGAATAAGTTTAATGTTGCTAAAGTATCCATTTCCATATTGTATTCAGAAAAAAAAATGTTTAAAATGTCTAAATATTTTCAGAACATTTATAAATATAATATGAATATTAATTTTTATTTGCTATATGAATAATTAACAATTTAAAAATATATATTAGAGTTATTCTAAAAATTAGAATATCTTTACAATGTGGATCAAAAAATTAGAATATGCAACTGTTTTTCATTAACTGTAAATTTCATTAACTTTGGGACTAACATGTGTTCCATGGAAAATAAAAAGTAGTTTGGCATTTGATTTTAGTTCAGTATTTACTTAATATGGGACAAAAGAGCGACTTAGCTGAGTCTGTGAAATTTCTTATTTTTGTACTTGCACAAACAAGGAAAAACGCAACTGCTATAGGAAAGTAAGAGGAATGTTCTCAAGCAATGTGAGTATTGTTTTGAGAGAATATTCAAATAATGAGTGTTTCCAAAACAAACACATTAAAAGTAGTCGAAAGCCAGTATTTTCAATATGAGGTGAAAAGAAATTAAAAAGATTGTGAAGAAACATCGCTTTCGAAGTGTGAGGTATTTGCAAGGAAAATGGAAACAAGTGGGTATAAATGCCTCTAAATCAAAAACATTGTGACGGTTTAACATATTAGATTTTAGATCAGCTGTGTCTGAGAGAAAGCCACTCTTATCATCTTAGCAAAACACTGCTTGCTTGAGTTAAATGGAGTAAACTTAATCTATTTTGGTGTCAAGATGACTGGAAAACGGTACTCTTAAGCAGTGAAAGTATATTTTGTGTGTCCCATGGGGAACAAGGTATACGTGTTAGAAGACTTAGATAAGAAATTTTTGATAAAGAATGTCTAAAAAGTTCGGTTAAATTTGCGACATCTATCATCGTATGGGGCTGCCTGACTGCACAAGACCAAGGTAGGTTGTGCATTGTTTACACAAAAGTAAAATCATAAGTGCATCAAGAAATTATCGAACACTTCATATTACCTTTATGAAGTGATATCTTCTGAAGATTTATGTAATGACAATTTCATGTTTCAGCAAGATTCATCTTCTTGCCACACATTCAAATCGAAACTAAATGGGTGCAAGAGAAAGAAAGAAATTTACTTCCTCGGCCTTCGAACTCACCCGATCTAAAACCCATCGAGAATTTGGGGGAAATTATTTAAAAACGACATCAAGAAGTTGCACCCAGAGGCAAAAAAGGTCTTATTAGTTTGAAGAAATATGGGCGAAATTTGGTTTAAAAAAAAAAAAATGGTGAACCTTTAGTCAATAATATGCCAAACCGTTTAAAAGCTGTCAGTAAAACTAAGGATCAGTTACAAAATACTGATTAGCATGTAAAAATCTGTCGAGTTTAAATTGTGTACAACATATTTACATTATTCTAATTTTTTGAACTGTATTATGAAATATTATATATATATATTTTTTTCCTCACTTGATGTTTTAAATATATTTCCTATTTCATTATAAATATATTTACATTTTTATAATCTACAAAATATGTAGATTATGTATATAGATTATGTATGTAGATTATGTATAATATATTACAAAATATGTAACATATATTATGATAATTTATATTTAATATCGTTAATTATTTAGTTGATAAATTAGATTTACATTTCCCTTGACCATATTTTCTTTCATTATTCTAATTTTTTTAATCGGAGATGTATTTTCTTAAATTTCGAATATCAAAATGTTTAACTAATAGTAATGTTTAATCGAGTATTAAAATTAAATTTAGCATTCAATTCAGAAATACATTTATAGGCATCTTAGTTAACTTACGTTTAATATTAAATCCTAAGTTACTGTATTATATATATATATATATATATATATATATATATATATATATAATGAAATATGTTAAATATGTACATAATTAATATAATAAATATGTATATAATAAATAAATACAACAAAAATATGTTAAAAAAAGCTCCTTATATGCCAACGATGTTAATAATGATGGTCAGAAATTAAAAGGGTTGATAGATTAAGGAAAGTAAATCAGAAAAATGCACATTTTCCGGAAAAAAAATCTGAATAAATATACAAGATAAATAAAGCTCAAGATAATTTTAGAACACAATAATTGAATGACGTTTTAATCTATAATCTAAGTATTCAAAGACTAAGCTAGTAGGCTTTGGCGGTAATTAAAAATCGTTACAATAAACCTATAGGTCGAACTCATGCAAAAAAAAAATGTATTACTCCGCACTTCATCTCAAAACACAACATGTGAAACCATTCAGAAAATTCTGAACAACTAGTGTTAGCAGTAACAACTTCAGAAGAAATATCGCCGCTCTTTCAGTCCTATAATGTAACATTTAAAGATATTCAGACATTCTCATAGAACTAGTGAAGATGAAGCTAAATGAATACATGTAAGCTTTTACAAGAAATATCATCATACTTTAAGGCCACTAACAAAATTTGAAAAATTTTAACTACTCTCAAATAGCTAATATAAGTTATAAACGCTTTTTGGATTACATTTGGATTTTGTTATAGATTAGACTTTAAATAACACATTAGTACAAGCTATTTCGAAATTATTCTTATATCACTTAAAAACAAATATATGTTTTGTATACCTATGTACGAAATGGAAAAAAATTACACAACTTCTTTTTTATGTTCAATCAAGAAATAGTCCAAACAGCATATCTTATGAATGTTTTCTTAAATTTATGAAATTAAACAAATTATAAGTAACATTTTTTTTTTTAAATGTCTATCTTTAACTAAAATTTATCGTTGTTTAATTCTCTTCCTATTTCACTTTCCTGTCTCAGTTATAAAATTCCTTTAGGTCTCAATAATTTCATAATTTGAATGAAGTAATTCTATGAACAATTTTATTATGTTTTATTTTATTTTATATATTTTGCTCCGCATATGTTTTAAGTTTTAATATAATTCACTTGTATAGCTATATTTATCCATTTGAATTAAACGAGAAGCAAAAATTTTCCTTTAAGTTGTACTACCAACGATATACGAGAGAGTTTCGTAATGTTTTGATTATTACCAAAAATTAAGAAGGTAGAAATTTAAGGACGCGAAATAATAATAATAATGGTAATTGTATTTTGCTTACTTTGTAAAACCAATTAATTTACAGGGAACTAATGTAGGCTAAAATGGGTTCACTTTTCTGTTTTTTCATACAATAAAATATATACTGTTTCATACCATAATACTGTTTCATACCATAATAATGTACCATAATGCTGTTTCATTAAAAGACAACTTCGTTGCATTAAAAATACTTTTTATCAAAACCCAAATTCATTGTACCGAATCGCAATATGTATGTTTTAATTTTTAGCTCTTTAAATACAATAAGTTAACCAGAAATAGATTTAAAAAACAACTTTGTAATGGAACATTAAAATCAATATCCTGGGGAAGAGTATTCAAAATTACTTTTTTTCTTTACTACATGTTCGAAAAATCCTGCTCTTCAAATTTTACCTTTTGCAATATACACATATTTTATTATATTGAAATGAATGTTGAAAATATTCTTTCTACAATACATTAGAATCGCAAAAATTTAGTAAGAATTACACTGTAGTATGTATATTAAAAAAAAAAAAAGAAAGAAAGAAAGAAAGAAAGAAAGAAAGATTGAGCTGAATTTCTTTTCCAACAGTATAAGATCCAAGAAATATATCTGGATCAACACTTTTTATCAGAAAAAAATAGTATTAAATAGAAACTGACTTAATAAATTTTAAAAAACTAGTTTCAGAATGTAACTACTCCTCTTTATTATTCATCCAAGAGCATCAGTCGAAACATTTTAGTGATTCAAAACAGTGCAATCAATGAATAGCAAACGCCCTCTATTGGAGAACTTTCCCTCTATTTCTCTCATATAGAAGGAAAAACCTCATCTTCATAAATCTCACGAGAGAAGAAAATTTAATTTAAATAAAACATGCTTAAAATAATTCTGTCTTTCCTTTCTTATTACAAACTTATAACTTACTTACATCAACACCATTTTATAAGCCATATTCATAAAAATATCTTTGTAACAGATATAAAAACGTACATTAAAATTTTAACTTTTTTTTTAAACACCAATAAAAAAAATTATCTTTTTTTTTTTTTTTTTATTAATCTTTGGATTCTTTATTGTTAAGACTACATAATTTGTTGCATCACTGCCTTAAGATATAATCAGGAAAAACTAATGAAGAAAGAAGGATATATGGAGGAAAAAACTTTGAAATTCTGCACTTTGCATTTTATGATTATACTTAATGATATCCGTTTTTAGATACGTTTTTATGATACGAGCAGGAGTTGTTATTTGCCTCAGGCTTAAATGAGTTAATTTAGAAATTTATACCTCATATTTCAAACTTTATATTAAGTTTAAAAAAAAAAAAAAAAAAAAAAAAAAAAGAGGAAAAAAAATGGGTTTCTTTGCTATTAAGAATCTAAATTAAACCTGATAAATATTAATACATTATTAAGAATTACCTTCCGTTCTCATACATGATTTTTTCTTTAATGCCGTTTAAAATTTGTCGTATATATATATATATATATATATATATATTTAACAATAAGGAAAAATTAAAATTCATTTTACTTTAAAAGACTTTTTACTTATGATATATATTTTATACAATAATTGAAATTGCAGGGAAATGTTAAGGAAACAGTAGATATCGTAAAGCTTTTTTTTTTCTTTTTCTTTTTTTTTTTTTTTTTTTTTTTCTTTTTTAATTACCGTCTTAAAATTAGAAAAAAAAAATAATAGAAAAATTCCATGCATATACATTTTAGTATGAGGATATTTATTGTTCAAATTTATTTTCTAAACACATTTAAGTAAAAATCTGTGGATCCATTAACAAGTTAATTTATAATTAATATTTTTATAACTAAATGTTGAAATTTTATGCGAATTTCAGGTTTTTCCAAACTTAAAATTGTGATTTTAAGACGCAAACTAAAATGGATATATTCTAATGTCTATATAAGATAGTTCACTATACATTTTAGGAAATTTAGTCTGAAACTGGAGTATTTAAAATATTTTCGTAAGAAAATTTAAATTTTATTTTTTATTTTTTATTTTTTATTTAAATAGTTTTTTAAGATATTACAATGTACAAAATATTATATAATCAGACTTGATGTTGAACAGAAATATACATATATTAACGCAAATCAGTATTGTTATTCTGCACTGATGGCGGTACACTTAACGCTATCGAAACTACAGTTTGCTTTTCATATTTTGTACATTGGCGTTTTTGCTTATTTTTGAGAAAAGTAGATGCATGTAGAGTAGAAAAATACAATGTTCTCCCAAAAATAGTTGCACATACTTATTTATTTATTTATTTACAAGCGAAAGACATACAGCAACATTTTCATAAAAACTGTTTAAATGCTTTCAAATTTTACAATGTATTACATTTTTTTTTTTTTTTCTATTGTAAAAGAATAAAAATGTTTCAAAACTATCTGTAAAAAGAAAAAATGTATAAAAAATAATTTTTTTCTATGAAATTTATATGCATTTTAAAGGGACTTGCCACTTTTGACAACATTGCTGAAGTAAGTTTCATATAAAAGCTTATATTTTCATTTAACATTTATAAATTTAACTATATTAGGTTTGTTCAATAAAATACATATTCAGGAAACATTTCTTATGGTAGTTTGTATATACATTTTAGAGATTTGAAATAAAGTTAAAAGTTAAACAGCGTTTTCTCAGATTGCATTTTTTTTTTTTTTTTTTTTTTTTTTTCCTTTCATGATTTCGTGATCTTCAAAGTTCTTAAATTTCTGCAAATATTTAAGAAAAGACTTATTATTATTATTATTTTATGTTTAATGGAACCTACCTAAAAGAATTATGGGTGAGGTTTGCAATAACTTTAAAACAAAAAAAATTAAAAATTAAAAATTAAAATATAACAAAAATCATGTTTTTTTTTTTTTTTTTTTTTTTTTTTTTCCCTCAAAATTTTGACATAGACAGGAACTTTTTAACTTTTTTCTCAGAAAACAATTATTAAATTTCAAAACTCAACCCTAACTCTTTTAAGTACGTTCCATTAAACACCCCAAAAAAATATTAAGTCTTTTCTAAATATATGTATAGTGTATATCGTTTTGTAGATCATGAATTCAAGAAAAAAAGCAAACTCAGATTTAATTATATTAAATCTGCAAAAGCATATCAAAACCATAAAAAATGCTGCCTGAATGTACATGTTGTTCAAAAAACCTGATATAGTTCAGTTTATAAATACTAATCAGATCTGTAAGCTTTTATATGAAATCTACTTCAGTGGTACATTAAAAGGGGCAAGTCCCCTTAAGTAAAATGCGAATTACTAATGCAGCTAAATAACATTTGTTTTTAAAGTACATTCATTTTGAAACTAAATATGCACTGAATCCCGTTTTTTTTTTTTTTTTTTTTTTTTTTTTTTTTTTTTTTTTTCGTTTGCCACCAAATACAACTATTTACGTACTTTATTTATTTATTTATTTATTTATTTTTCGTAGAAGTATACTTGTGTAATGCTAATTATGTGCATTATTATATGATCGACAACAGTTATTTCGATCGTTCTACTAAGAACCGACTTCCTTAATATAAATAAATTAATCAATAAAAATATACTCTAGAAACTTAAATTTAATTAATATCTGAAAACAAATAAAATCATACTTTTTGCACTACAACCATTATTTTAAAACGAAATAGAGGATAACTAAAATACTTTCTTGCAAAAGCCTATATATTGATACATATTTCAAACAAGAAGTTCAGTAGAAAAAAACAATTGAATTAGAGTAATTGTAGTAACATTAATTTCTTAAATAACAAAATAATAATAAAAGACATCACAATATTTATAAATATACCAGCTCTTGTGCCCGTTCTTCACAAGAGAATTTGATTATTATTCGCAGTATATTATAAAAAAAAAATTATTTACCTTAGTTTAAGTTTATTATGTTGATGAAAATAGAGAATGAATTATTATAGTTAGTAAGTACAATTTGTAAATTTTTACTCATATATATATATATATATATATATATATATATATATATCCTTTAATTTACATAATTTCTTCTGCACTTATTTGAACATAAATTTTCTGAACGGATAAAAGACATAATTTCTATTGCCATTAACGTTGCGAAAAACAGATACAAAACCTAGTATTAAAATAATTATGTATTAAAAATTATTAATCTGTATTTATTTAATTTAAGAATTAACTTTTTTTATTTTTTTCCCTTAATTGCATGATGCGTTTCGAATAAAATAGAATAATGTTATATTTTCTTTACAGCTTTCTACAGAACATCTAGTAATCACTGCTTGCCGATAAAATATGTTTTATATTCAAAACAATCTAACTTTTAAAGGGAAATATAAATTTTAAAAAGAAGCAAAACTCATGTAGTACGCATACATTATTAATACTTTCACATTGTACGTAAACTCTGCATTGTTTAACCTTCAATATTCTTTGCTTACGTCTTATCACACAACGAACAGACAGACGCAGAAAAAGGCTGATAGACTAACTGAATTCATATTTACTCTTAAACATTGTTGGAGTGCGTCAAAAACGTAATTGCAATTCCAGAAATTTTCAGTTGCAGTCCTTAATGTGTCTGAATATTTTAATATACCTTTTAAATCTGTAAACTAAGCGTATCATATTTTATACCAAAATTTATGTTTCATATTAACAATAAATGTCAATTTCATTGTGAATTTTATTTAAATGTGATTTTAAAATATCTCTCTTAAAACGCAATGCGTTAGCATTTTTAAGGTATCCATGTACACAAACCAGTTATACAAAGCCTATTAACACCATTTTATACAGGGAGCATTGAGAACTTGAATAACATAAGAAAGTGGTCAAACGAACAGATAGACAGACGGACAGTCAGACCTAGGAAACACTAATTTAAATCATATTCCCACTTAAAAATTGTTAGAAAGTGTTAAAAAAGCTTGATGTAAATGAAAATACAGTTGCAGTTGCAGCAAATTTCCAATATTAGCCCTTAATGTAACTGAATATTTTTGTTTCGTCCGGTAAATTTTAAAAATAATCATACTACACTGTATAGAAAACATTCTTTTGAGCTTATAAATATTATATTTAAATTTCATTAAGATGTGTACAAAATAAAGTTATTAAAATATGGTTTATTTATAGGAATACCTCTCATAGAACACAGTGCTTTGGAATAATTCTGGATGTCCCTGTACACAAATCAGTGGTTATGTTTACTTAATTTTCAAAATGAAATATCCAATAAGGAACATGCGTAACATATTTCAATTTCATTAAGATTTGTGCGAAGTAAAGACATTAAAATATGGTTTATGGAAATACTTCTCATAGAAATTAATGCTTTGGAATATTTTCAGGGGTACCTGTACACAAACCATTAGCGGTATTTACTCTCTTTCCAATAGGAAACATCCGATAATGAACTTGAATAACATATATCAATTTCAAGAAATTCCATGCATATTTGCGGGAATTAGATCGTGAACTCACACCCAGACGGACAGACAAACAGAATTGAGAATTAAAAATTAATGTGTAAGTGCCTATTAGAGAACATAGTAATTTTTTAAAAGAAATACCATCTAAGCCCATGTGCAAACATTCACTTAGTTGCGTGACTTGGCAAACGAACCTGGACGATAGCAGCTCGCGTCCCACGGACTATTTTGAACGTTGCGTTATTATTTATATACCTAATATTGTTATATTTTAAAGTGTATGTGTGCAACATTTCTTAAAATTAAGATAACAATTTACAAAATAACTTTATAATATCCACTGTCTTCTTAAATACCATTAATGGAACTTTTAAAAAATCAACGTGATTCAAGTGTGTTGAATATTGTATATTCAATAAATTTACTAAAATTAATATTATTCAATACTTTCAGTCGCGTTTAATCCTATTATTTATTTATTCAGTTGCTCCAAACTGCTTCATTAACAGTGAGCAGCCGTCCCAGTATAATATATTGTTTATTTATTTAAAATTGCTTTAAATATTCATATTCTGAGACGTCATTTAAACCATATGGTAAAACAAGATTGGGTATTAATCAGACCGATTGACTACACAAATATCCTAGACTTGAATAGAGTGTTTTCAAATGAGTTCTAGTCCGTATTCATGCGAGATTCGGAAAAAAGTCACAAAAAGTTTCGAAAGGTTAGGTCGACGAGCGTGACCTGGGTTGAACCCGGAATCTCCTGTTTACCTGCTTCGAGAACAGAACATCTCGTCCACTGATGGTGACCAGAGGTATTTGATAACATAACTTTCAAATATTCTCAATAAACAAAATAATATTTTAGGAATTAACACTACGCGTAGTAGCATGTTTTCTCGAAATTATCAAAATTCTCTTGTTTCTCTGTTTCTTTTCTTGAATTTACTTTAAAAACAATTCATCATACAGATTAGAGATTTATGCTAAATATCTACAGGCTTGTATTTTAGATAATTTAAAGCTAACTGGGCATCATGTAAAGGTCGTTATAAGACTCAATGCGTAATTGAATCAATTCTGTGCATCAGGTAAGTAAAAATAATAATATAATATATAACACACAAAACACACAAAAACAACATACCCAGATAAAGGATTTGATTAAAACTACAAAATATATTTTGTAGGGGCTGTTTTTTTGTTTGAAACCAAATTTTCATTAGAAGTAAAAAATCAGTTATGTTAAGATAACACAAGATATATTGCTAAGAAAGATACAGATTTTCAACAAAATGTCTTTGTTTTTTGTTTATATTAACAAAATATTTTGTTTAACTTCCCATTATTTTTTATATATTTGCAAATATGACAAAATGTGAGAAAACTGAAATATTTTTGTTAGAATTGCAACAAAAATTATTTTGTTAATCTAGCCAAAATTACTATTGGAACACATTTAAGCAGAATTTGTGTGTGTGTGTGTGTGTGTGCGTGCGCAACAAATTATTATTATTCACAAAAACTTTTTTCTAAGTGTAGTTTTGCATTTTTTTTTTTTTTTTTTTCATCGAAAAAGGAAAAGTAACATTTCTAAGCAAGTAAAAACAAAAAAAAGTACCGGAAATTATTCCGAGAAATTAAATAAATAAATCAGTTCGCAACTTTATAGATTTGTTTAGATGAAATATACTCATGTGGTTTTGAGCATAATTAAAATTAATAATATTGCAAAAATATCAATTTTTTATTTATTTATTCTTTTAATTATTATTTCAACCAAATTTGGTAGAATACCTAATTTAACTTTACAAAAAAAAAAAAATATATATATATATATATATATATATACATAATTACTCATTCTATATTGCTTATTTTAAGATCCTTTAATATTTACGGTTAAATTCGACTGTTTCATGCTAATGAGAGTTTTAGTATGCAACAATTAAATAAAAGGGTGGGTATCTCTGCACACGTTTATCCTTAAATTGAAAAAATAAGGAAAAATTTAAATATTAGAATTTAATGCAAAAACCAAGGTCTGTTGTAAAGAATTTATTCTTTTTCTAATAATCTATAGTCACTTAATCAGAGAAAAAAAAATTATCAAGTTCCATTACTGGCGTTTGCGCAAAGAAGGCAGCATTGCGACAACTGTCGTCAGTGCAATATCGAATATCACTAAAATCACCAGATTTGTGCGACAAATTTGTCGTCTAAAATATTTTTGTAAACTTTTTTTTTTTATATTTCTTAAATAAATATATATTATATTATAATATATATATATATATATATTTTTTTTTTTCTAATTTATATATTTATTTAATTATTCATTTATTTATAAAATGTCGGTAAAAGAAATCTTTTAGAATTCCAAAATCAAAATCAACTTAATTAAAACAAGCTACTAACTTCAGTTTCTGTTGTATATTTGGTAAACGTCTTTAAAATCTCAAAAGTTGACTTCAAAGTTTTTATATCTTCAAAGTTCTCAACCAGTACTACTTTGAATTTTAATCTACTATTTTGTATTGTTTCCTTCACAGTACATTTTGCTAACTTTTTATTGACTGATGAAGGGTATTGCATAATTGTCTTGGTCTGAAGTTATTCTGCGTATTTGAAAATTATGACGTCTGCTTACATTCTTCATCTTTTAATACCAGTTTTTCTGCGCATCTTACTGAAAAAAGTTTAAAATCTTTCTTAAATTAAAAGCGTATAAAACCTACCCTTGGCGACAGCTGAAGTCCATGTTATCCCATGGGAAATTTGCTTACAGCCGAAAGTATTTTTTTTTTTTTTTCAAATTATGCTTTCATGTTCAAAACACTCGCAACTGTTAATTTTTTTCCCAAAAAACATTTTTTTTTTTTTTTTTTTTTACAGACAAAAAATCAATTTTTAGAAAACAACAGCAAACTTGAAAATTGTGAAATTCCTGAATGCGTAAATGTAATTTTAAAACATACACATTAGAATTAGATAATAAGTAATGATATAAAGAAAATTCGCCATAAAATAACATATGCTTTGACTGTCGGAGAGGACGAATGTTGTAATCCTTAAGCACTGGAATTAAATTTTTTTTTACCTTTCGGGTATTTGTATTAAGCATCTAACAAACATATAGACAGTTAGTGTCCTCATTATTATAAATTTAAAATATTTTGTTATTTCAAAAAATAGTTTTGTTTTTTGGTCAATACTTTTTTCCTATAAAAATATTGATTTATATTGTAAAAATATGTATAAAAAGTGTGTTTTTGTACGTATTTGTCTATAATCTAAGTTTTATTTTTTGATCACTAAGTCTTTATTTCTCGCGTGAATCTTAATTATTACACAGAATTTTAAAATACGGGAAGAGCTTTTTTGGTCACTGAAAAAAAAAATAAGGTCCATTTCGGAATTCTAGAAGTGACGATATAGCGAACACTTTGGTTTTACTTTTATTGTGTAAGAAAAGTGGATTTTTTAGAACATTGCAGAAAAATATTATATATCAAATAATATTTCATAGATAGGTACAGTTTGTAATACACATAACAGATTGTCTTATCTTATGTGTTGCTACAAATTACCATGTTTGCTTGACAAACTACCAGCAAATACCTTGACAAAATTTAAACCAGAAATTCACAGTGCAACATTTATTAATTAAAAAATATTTTTTCTATTTAAGGTTTAAATAACTATTATATCTTATTTTATTTATTTATTTTTATTTATTTATTTATTTATTTCTTTATTTATTTATTTATTTTATTCTTATTATTTTGTTTTATTCTTATTTTTATAATTTTATTTTATTTTTTGCTTTCAATTATTTTTTTTTTTTTTTCCATATTTTTTTTTTATATAAAATGCCATTAATCGTTTTTTCTTTTTTTACGTATGCTTTTTTTTTTTTTTTCACATTTTGCATTGAAAAATATACTGTTTAATTATTAAATCCCAGAATAAAGTTAAAATAAAATAAAATTCCTTATCACCTAATCATGAATATTTTTTCTATTTAAACAATTTTCGTAAAAATAAATATATACCTATAAAGAAAGACTACAATATATATTGTTCTGATGAACAATTTCATAATAATTGCTAATCACAATAAAGATAATATTGTTTAAAATATGATATTTTGCCCTCGTTAGAAATATATACCTGATCTTATTCCTTAGCGAGAACCCACCAGCGGCCGAGCGGTTCTGTACTCCAAGCTGGTAGATGTCAGGTGCCGAGTTCGATTATAGGTTGTGCTCGTCGGTCTAGCCATTCGGATTTTTTCGTGGTTTTCTCTGAAACTTGCGTAAATATCGGCTGGGACCCCTTAGAAAGACCCCCACGGAGGTCAGTCCTCCTCAGGCCTAAGACACTAGTACAGTCAATCGACCTTAATTCCCATAACCCAACCCAATCCTTAGCGAGATTAAAGCACAAGGAAACTTAAATTTTGTTTAATTATAACTAACTATGCATAATATACATGATAAAATTTCTTGTTTGATATATTACAACTACAAGTTACAAACATATAAACTCATTAAATTAAATAATTCTCTAACAATAATCACCTTTTAAAAATTAAAAATTAAATCTCAATATAAATAATTCAAAAATTTTTACATCTTGTAAAATTTATTCACATATAAAAACACCCAACAGTCATTTAAAGACAGTGAATTACATTTCGGCTTCCTTTAAAATAAAGTCTGCACCAATAATCAGGAATTAAAGAAATTCCCATGCGAGAAATGTTACAGCACCCTTAGCAAAGCAGTTTTATCTAAAGGTGACGACGAGAAAGAGAATTAATTCTCACAGCAATAAAACTCCCTCTAGCATAACTGATAAATTAGTACGTAAATTAATTATAACTCGCATCTTTTTATACTTCTACGCAACTTAATTTTGGCCTCCATCTAACTAACATCTACCTAATGACTCGGAAATTTCACTATTATCTCAAGCGTTTACGTTCCACACACTCCATGTATGAGAATTTTCCGATCTCCAAGTTGGATAGCTTCCAATGCTACTTCCTCCAACCACTTAACTGTATCATTTTTCCATTGGTCTAACAAGATGGTGTTTCTATTGGAGCATCTCCTCTTCAGCAACTTTGTTTTCTTTAGTTCCAGTTACACACCATATTTGCAATACAATAGCCGGGTGAGAAAAATGGGCGCTCGAGCAATTAAGAGAGGATGGTGAGAAATTCGATTATTCCACATGTTGTTCTATATCGAATTCTGGAGTCGGAGCAGGAGTGTTGGGGGGGGTTATTATCTAATTTCCATAAGTATTTTAAAGCAACTATTCCCTTTTATCTGTCGTTTTAAAAATGTAAGAATTGAGTTAGCAATAGATAAGATCTATACAGTTTTGATAACATCTAATTTTTAGTTATTTTAAAAATTTGTTAAAGGAATTAAAAATATGTACATAAATTCATAAGTTTAATTATTTTAATGCTGATGAAAGATTTACTAGTGGATCTGCAGATCAGGAGCCTCAACGTCTAACTCAACAGATCATTTTTATTTATTCCTTTTTATATGATACATATATTCACTCAATGATTCGCTACACAAACAGAAACGTTTATGAGGAACTGGCGTGTCCCTCAATCCCCCGCTGTATCTCTCTTTCTACATTTATCTATCTATATATATATATATATATTACTACTGACTGACAGACTTGTATTAATTCCTTCTGACTAGTAAATACTTGTAGCAAATTTCATACAAAATGATTGCATAACATATCGGAATTATTTTGTGTTTCTCTGTAAACTGATTATCATTTATAAATTATCCCTAAAAAAGGGTTAAATTGAACACGTGTCATTTGTTAATTATACTAAAATCACTTTAAAACCACGTAAAATATGTGGTTTTAAAGTGTTTTTAATAAAATTAATTATCATTTATATGCCCAAACCTTTTCACAGAAAAACATGCTTTTAAACATTCTAATAACATTTTATTATATTTAATGGGTGTAACCACCTTAAAATACACTTTTAAGAAATACCATCGATAGACATTAATGCCACAAAATTCCTTATGGTGGTTCTGTAAATAAATTAGTCTATACATACCCTTTTTTTTTTCGGAGAAAACATTCTTTTAAGCATCTTTATGATGTATGTTAATTCCATTTTGTCGAATGCAGCACAACCGCAACTGAACTTCAATAAAAATTTGCCCATAGTCTCTAATATCACGAAATTATTTTGGGCATTTCTTCAAACGAACCATAAACATTGTATACACCAGTAAAAACTATTCAACCTATTCTACGTTTTTTCACGAATAATTGTTCAAAATTTTACATAATTTGGATGATTACGTGACATAGTCGGAACAATTTTGTAAGGTCCTGCACATTAATTATGAAGCCTAAGTACACATATTTTCTACAGAAAACATGAGTTTAGGCATCTCAGTAATGTACGTTAATTTCATTTCGTTAGATGCAGAGTAACGATGTTAAAATGCGTTTAAGCGAAATTCACCCCATGGGTCGCAATGATAAGAAAAACTTTGTTTTGTCCCTGTACACAACCCATAATCAATCTACACATAAAAAATTATACAGCGGTTTCTATACAGAATCAGAACGTGTGCAGCAATTTGCAAGTCAATCGGCAGATTTTTGCTGCCGCTATTGCGGTACATACAAATTCTGTCCATAGGCCGTTATTAAAAGAAAATTTTTGGAGTGTCCCTGTACACGAACTACAAATGAAACACACTCCCAAAACTATACTGCTAATTCTGTGTGATTCATGAACATATGCACCAAATTGCATGTCAATAGCGGGATTTTTGCAGCCGCTATCGCATGACAGACTAACAAACAAACAAACAGTCACAAAGACGGAACCCAAAATCTTTTTGAGTCTCAACAGGAAGGCCTTTACTAACGTTTCAGCAATAACAAGATGTAAAACATGCATTTAAAATGCATTTAAAATTTAAATATACAGAGTAGACTGTAATCAGTATTTCTGTTGAAATTTTTAATTATTCATTAATTCCAAATTGGCTTAAAAGAGACACAAAATACCACCAGATTGTTTTCTGTTCCAATTGCGAAGGTTTCTATTTGTTTTTTTATTGTTTAAAATATATTGATCATATAAACAGTAGCACATCCCAATTTTTTCTATTTTGCAACCGTTTGTGTTTTATATCTATGTCCTGGTATAGGGGAGACCCGTGTACCTAGGGCCACCCCACTTTATTTGAATAATATTTAATTTTAAGTTTTAATATTCAAATGGGCAAGTAACAATACCAATTGCTACTTTTACAACTACTTTGGAACTTTTGAGGAGAAAGTTTTGACAAGTTAGATGTAGAAAACGAATTTGCATGGTTTGAAGTAAACTTTTGTAGCTCATCTCTTTTGCTATTCTACCAAAACTTGTACCTAGGGCCACATAGCTGCCTTGTACCTAGGGCCAGTGTGTTTGGATCTTTTAACACTTTTGCGACCGCATGTTTTTGTCTTTTTGACAGTAAGGTCCGCCTGTGGACGTTTTTCTCATAAGTTACAAATTTTCAAAACAAATTTTTCCGTATTCACATTTATATTACAAATGGATATACATTATAATCATATACTCTCTCTAATCAAAGTATTTGCATCAAAGTATACTGATTGTACAAATATGAATATTGTGTATACTTTTTAGAAACAAATAATATATAAATTGCAAAAGAAACACCCACTGGTGGAGTTTCATATTTTCATACGATGTGAATCTACGTCAGCGGTCGTGAAAGCGTTAAGAAACACAGTACAGCCTATAGTAATTGGATGCTGGCAAACCCTGGTGAACCAATCACTATATATGACGTTGATGATAATGTTGGCAAGTCCTATCCGTCGGCCTTTACTCCTGTAAACATTCTATCAGACTTTCGTGTATTCGGCATATGGCCAATGAATCAAAACACATTCACTGAGGATGAATATTTAAGTTCAAATGTGACTGAAAAACAAGATCCCTCCCTAAATTTCAAAAAAAAAAAAAAAAAAGATTTTCCAGGAAGAAAGTGAACCAATAATGATAGAACTGGATATCTCCTTTTCGTATCCTGTTGAAATTTTGAAACCTTCAACATCTAACATATTTTCCTGTGTCATGCTTTAACAGGTACTAACCTAAGCAAAACCTTTACCTAAAGCAAAACCTTTACCTAAAGCAAAACCTTCCACATCAAAGAAAAGATGTGACCGAAAACCAGAGAGATCTAGAAATCCAAGAGACACTCCAGAAAAAAAAAAAAAAATTAAAGAAAAAAAACATTCTGAATATCCCAAAGAAAAAAAAATTAAAAATTTCGTGTTTCAAATTAAAGCAACAACATAATTATTATATGACTAGTACATAACCCCGTCAAAAATGACGGAATGTGAAATCAGTTAAGGTGGTGAATCAACGAATGCTTTGCAAGCTTCGCTGGACACTATATTTAAATGGGACTAATGTACAAGTTGCACCTAACGGGACTAATATGAAAGTTGTACCTGACGGAGCTAATGTGAAAGTTGCACCGAACGAACAAACTATTTATTTTAACGAAAATACCTCCTAACCCTGGACGATAGGTCTAACATAACGTATATTATATATCGTATTTATCGTAATATAACTCAGTACTTATTTCGCTTCCTTCTTCGACTCGTTTTAATAAGTATTTTTTATATGCATGGGCAAATTTAATGTTTTTTATTTTTTAATTTTTCGCGTGAAAACATTATTTTATCTTATGCCCCTCCCCTCCCCCTCTCAATATATATATATATACATATACAATAACTGGTAATTTTTTTTGGCAACAATCATAAATTTAAATGTCCAATTTTGAAATTATTTTCATATTTTAATTAATTCTAAAATATCTAATCAAAACTTCGTTACAAATAAGGTACCAAGTGAAAGTGTACCATATTTGTAACAAAGTAACCTTAGGTACCTTACTTTGTAACGTTATTTATTTTAACTAATTTGATAAATATGACGTCACAATCAACTGTTTGTTTATATCAGATAAGTACATTATCATGATTGCAAGAAAATGACGTAATAACTATTAGTCCATAATTTTTATGACTGAATTTTATACTACATTTTAATTTTATCCTCCATGGGTATTTTAGAATTGTAATGGTAGTTATAAACTTTCGTTGAAATCCTTTTACATATTGAGATTAAGGGAAAAGTGTAAGCACAAAAAATGTTCAATTTTGAAAGATCTTTCTAATGATGAAACATTTATGCAGATTTAAAAAAAAATAAAATAGAAATAAAAATACATAGCATTTCTAAAAAAAAAAAAAAAAAAAAAAAAAAAAAAGGCTACCAAAAGTCTCTGTTTTGAAACGGTCTAAACCGGAATCGTTCCTGACAGAAGAGGGTCATTATATATATTAATAATTCTTCCTAATCAAATTATTTATATCCATATAGAGCATTTCCTCGTGACGTCATGTGGTTGGCAAAAAAGCGCGCTCGACTTTCCCGCGCCCCGCCCACCATTGATTTTCCGATGGTAGTAATCAAGTAATCGCCATCGCTAAGCTTTTCCCAAGCCTTTTTGCCAACCACTCATAAAAGTTGAGATGTTTGTTTACAAACAAGGAACTGCCCTATTGTTGCGAGTTTGTAAATAATTGTATTCATTCTTGAAGAAATTCTTTCAAAGAGGCTTAGTAAGTCGTTAAAATGTTAATTTTCGGCATTTCTAGTTGTTTTAGCGTTAAAATAATGCATATTATATTATTACAAGAGTAAGAAAGCGTAATTTTCCCTTAAAAACGCATTAGAAATCTCCAATAAGGCAGGTAATGGATTTGGCACCAAATTTGGCGACTTTTCCCCTACTTGGCAATTTTTTTGGTGACCTTGGCGAGAAAATCTTTATTAGTGATATACCAAATATGGACGCTGAAATATGATCGGCTGAGGAGATACACAAATTTCTGGAACATTCCACACTTTTCTACAGGGGTATACAAGGACTGCTTTTTTCGCCAAGGCAGTCAGTTCAGTTCAGTTCAAAATCAGAGTCAGGCAGTTTCGCTAATGCTTGCATTGCATTTGAAGGAGTTCTAAACCTCTTTGAATGAATCTTGCTTTAAGTGCTATTGCTATACAGTTAGTACTGTGGATTTACAGTTGACAGTTGTTAATTAAGCTGTGTTTACTGGTTGAATTGAAGCTGATGCTTGGTTTATAGACCTGTATTTTTCCGGAACTTTCTGTGAATAAATTACTGGATTTTTGCAAGCCTCGCCTTTCTTTCTCGGACAACTTACGAACCCCCGAGCACGCAACAATATTACATTTGACTGTACAAATTTGAATGCTGGGTATATTCTTCAGAAATAAGTAACATAAAAACCCTGAAAGAAACGCCCACTGGTAGAGTTACAGATATCCAAATGACGTGAATCTACGTCAGCGGTCGCAAAAGTGTTAAGATATATATGAAATATCAATTAAAGAAATACACAGCATTTCTTTAAAAAGAAAATCGCTGCACAAAGTTACGAAAATGTCACATTCTATTTATCTCTTCGACAACTTTAAAATTATTATTATTATTATTTTATAGATGTCATTTTCTCATATGCATGAGCTAATTTAATATTTTATTATTTTTATTTTTTTATTTATTTATTTTTTGTCCGTGAAAGCATATTATATCTTATACTGGGGAAAAAAAATGAAGCTTGATAAAAAATAATTAAAGGCTTTAAATATGTTTCTACAAATATTTTAAGAGTTTTAAGGCTTTAATATGTTCCTGAAATAATTTAAGAGTTTTTTTTTTTTTTTTTTTAATAAAACGGTTAAAGAGTCATTCATTCGGAATTAAAGAGTCGTCCACGACAACCGTTTTGGTTTGTTTGTATCAGGAATTGTGTTGTTTATAATAGCTAGTGATCCGTTATATTTAATTTATATATCTTTAAACATTCCAATTGAATAGTTTTTCAAGGTATTAAAGGAAATAAGAATAGGTGTGATACAAAATATATTATATGTATGTTTTCGTAAGTTAAACAAACAGAAAAAAAATAAAATAAATAATAATAATAATAATGGCTGCCAAAAGTTTCAGTTTTGAAGCGGTACTAACCGGATTCGATCATGACAGATGAGGGTCATTATATATATTAATAAATAAATATATTACTTGATATTGTTTCTTTTATAAAATACATGTTTATATGCTTATTTTCTATTCATTACAAAGTGAAATCTAAATTTGAGAGAATGGTCCTAGGTACAATGAGGTCTGGCCCCAGGTATAATGAAGGTGTTGTACCTAGGGCCACGTGTGAAGTTTTTCTTTAAACCTTCTGTTTGTCGGAATTTATTATTTTAGGTATTTATATTAATCCCAATTGGAAGTAATTAATTCTAAAGATATGTGCATATCAGTTTGATAGTTTTAAACAGGTCAAGGGCTCTGTTTTTGGGCATTGAAAAAAAGCGGTCCTAGGTACACAGGTCTCCCCTATATATTGCTTTTATATATAAGGTAGAGTTACAAGAGATGGCTCGTTTAAGAGATTGCACACATAGGGAATTAGATGGAGGTAGTATAGTGAGCAAGCAGTGATCGATGTGGTTGTACAGTAGCAATAGTGGCGTGTCTATTTGAATGTGCATGTTGATTGCTTCGAGCGTCGAAGATAAAACATGGTTATTTTATCTTGTTTGTCCAAAATAAATACTTGGATCTTCATAATTCCTCCTAAGAATTTCTGTAGAATGGCAGTAGTGTAAAATGTATTTAAATATATTAATTTATCATTGGCTACTAACTTAGACTAATGTTACGAAAACTTCCGGTTCTCAGTAAGAGTAAATAATTACTGAATGAAGGGTGCAAAATCTCTCCTACCAAAATGGGCGAGTTTGCGCATCTTTTACTAAGGAGAAATTGCGCATTTTCCCCATTGATATCTAAGCTAGGAGAAATTACGCAATTTATTGACAGTGAAGAGAAGTGCATTGAATGTCTGGAATTGTACATTGCACAGTGGTCGGAATTTCAAAAAAGCTGGCCAAAAGTCGAAATTAAAGAAAACAAGTGAAATTGTGATGTATATATATGTTTTCGAGGTCGCTGAATCCGAATCTGACATTGGTTTTTTTGAAAACTTCAAAGACAAACTCAAAAACAAGATGGCGGATCCAATATGGCAGACAAAAAATTAAAAAATTAATATAAGATGGATAATTCTTACATTAAGGGGTTTTTGAGGGCACTGAATTCAAATTTGACGTTAGTTTTCATAAAAAAAGTGATATTACACTCAAAAACAAGATGGCGAATCCAATATGGCGGATCAAAAATCAAAAAATTGATAGATGAAGGATAATTTTCACATTTTTGAGGGCGCTAAATTCAAATTTGATATCAGTTTTTATAAAAAAAAGTGATCTTGCACTCAAAAACAAGATGGCGGATCCAATATGGCAGACCAAAGTCCAAAAAATTAAAAAAGTAAATTAAAAAGTAAAAATTAAATTAAAAAGTTAAAACGCTTTTACACATACAGGGGCAGGCGGGGGCACCCAATTCTTTAACGGCTGAATAAAATGGACATCCCTTAACACTCTCCACTTTGAATCAATGCGGGATCTTGCGAGATAAAAAAGTTTCCATACTAACTTTTGGTTATGTTATAATTGAGGTTAACTTCAAAAAGCCGCTCAGGAGATCACTTGATGAAACAAAATACAGCATAAATATTATCTACTAACCTCCACAATTGTCGGCCATATTTTGTTGAATGTTGTTGTTGCGAAATTTTCCGAGAAACACTATTTGTTTAACTGTTAAAATGCATTAAAAGAAAAAATTGTCACGTTTTCCGCCAGCCTACACTTAGAAATATGTAGATAGAATAAATTTTCCACCTGACAGTTTCATTCAGTGGCTCCCTCTGAAGGTATTTCCGCGGTACTTACGTCTAAAAACGCGCCTAAATTTTTCGACTTTTGGCCAGCTTTTTTGAAATTTCGACCACTGTGCATTGAGACAAAATCGATAAGTGACTGAACTGGATAAAATGTGTTACTTGGGACAGGTGGTTGTACAAAAGCTGCACCATTTACAACAATTAATGCATCGAATGTGGACAAGGACAGCTTAGGTCAGTAAACAAGAAAACATTGAAACTAAAAAGTAAAAAGACTATTTTTAAGTTAATCGTGTTTTGTAGTAATTTAATGTTATTTTATAATTTCATCTGAATTTCTTTTTCTGATTCTTAAATTTTTCTCTTTGATTAAAATTGTTTAATTCTTTCTAAAATTCTTTTATTTATCTGATTCTTTAATTATTAGGTTGACAAGGTCATTTAAATGCAATTATTATTGTTAATAACCTAATTGAAATTACTAGTAATAAGAATCTCTCCTACCCATGAGCGTAATCTTGTAAAAAGAGATTGCTCAAAATAGCTTTCGTGGTTTTATTGCAGCTGTTGCATTAAATTAGCGCATAGCAAGAAAATAACAAAGGAAATGCATAAAAACGAAAGAATTCAAAGTCATTCAGCAATAGTTTAGCAAAAAAGTAAAAATTGGATTTTTTATATTGTTCTATTGAATTGTGCGCGGATTCTCCTAGCTTTACTATACACATTGAACACTGTTGAAACGCTGTTGTTTTCAACATTGATATATTAGTTCCCCATCATACTATAGGTATGGGGAACTTAGGTAATCGTGAAAATTTTCGACCTCGGTTTTTGACTTTTTTACGCGTTTTCAGGTGTGAGGAAACCGAAAATGAGAAAATTTCTGTGGTGTCTGTCTGTAGGGTGTCTGTTAGTCCATTAGTGTGTTAGTGTGTTAGCCCGCTAGTTTGTTAGTCTGTTCACACGATATCTCACGAACAAATGATCGCAGAGAGGTCAAATCAGTTTTAAAATATTACTTTCGATACTAGCAAGAACCCTATTCATTTGCAACATTCGAATTAAAAAACTTCGTAAGTTATTAGAAATATACGATTTTCTTAACATGGGAGAATAGGACAAAAATTCACTTAAATGGGCATTAAATGGAAACTTTTTACTGTAAAAATATCAGACAAGTTTTAAAATATCAGTTTTGATGCCGGAATGAACATCAGTAACTATAAATATGCTACTTTGAAAATTTCGTAAGTTCTTGGAAATTTACGAATTTCTTAACATGGCAGTATAGGGCAAAATTTCACAAAAACATCAATTTTGAGAGATATTTTCATCATAAAGATGTCAGACTACTTTTGAAATATTATTTAGGACACTGAATATTAATGACTATGAATTTTCCAATATAAAAATTTCGTAAGTTATTGGAAATTTACGAATTTCTTAACATGGGAGAATAGAGCAAAAGTTCACATAAACGTCCATCTTGAGGGATATTTTCATCGTAAAGATGTCAAACCACTTTCAAAATATTATTTAGGATACTTGCATGAATATCATAGACTATGACTTTTCTAATTTAAAAAATTCGTAAGTTATTTGGAATTTACGATTTACTTAACATATCAGGATAGGCAAAATTGAGCATAAACTTCCATTTTTAGGATCGTAAATACATTAGCAACTTCAAAATTACAATTATGATATTTATTTGAACATGATTGAATACAAATATTCTAATAGGAAAATTTCGTAAATTATTCGTAATTTACGATTGTATCAACATAGCGAAACTGTAAATTTTTCATATAAATATGAATTTTGAGAATTATTGCATTGGAAATAGTAGCATGAAAACTAAACAACGGAATTGACCCTGATAAAATAAATTAATAGATTATAATAAGATAAATATATCGAAGTGAACGGTGGATAGCCTATTAGGTGGGGGTTTCATTCTGTCACTGTATCAAGCTTTGGTCAAATTCATTTCTTTTAATATGATTATAATACGTCTCGCACTAGAAATTTATGAGACCATAAATATAATGGGGAACTGAGCTGAATCCACCTATGCCAACTAGTTTACTTAATTGATTTATTAATGAAAATTATGGGAATGATTATAATGTGTTTTCACATGAAAATTACAAATAAGATTTTACAGTAATTGTAGTGTTCAGTTTCATAGAAATAGATTTGTTTCGTTTTCATTTTATTATTCATTACAAATTACTCCCAACTATTCCCTCAAAGAAGAGAATTTTCCTCTTCTCGACCCTTTATAACGAATGATTGAGAAATTTTAGAATATTTTTTATTTAAATGAAATTGAAGAGAAGAGAAGAATTTTAAGACTTATTAAAATAAATATCAACTAAATTTAGAAAAAAAAATCGGAATTTCTATTATAAAATTTTTTAATATTTTTTAATTGTATACAATCAAATGTTTATAGTGAAGTTTCATAGTTTGTTCTTAACTTATTCCTATTTAAAGAGGTGTCTGTATCCATTTTAAACAAGTTTACATTTACAATTGAATACCAGCAAATGTTTCAGTATGAAATAAAATATGCATTATATATATATATATATATATTCCAAGGGGCCATTGCTTTTTATTTTATATATTTTCTTAAATCTAATACAGAGCCTTTAAGGTGAACTACTTATTAAAATTAAATTTCTGTTTAGAAATTTATTATTTTATAGTTTTCTAAAATATTTAACTCCTATACACCACTTAATACATACGAAAAATACACAGTACTCTGTTATTGCATGACAGGCAGTATGTTAAATGTTATTGAATTTCGGAACAAAATTTTCAAAGCAATTCATTCAATATTTATATCTATTTTATAAGACCATACAAAATGTTTTGATACTATGGATGCATTGTGTAAACATAATTATAGACACATTATGATTTTTATTTATAATTTATTGTAAGCTTTTTTTAAGTACACGGATGGAAATGAAGTTCAATAAATGTTAGTAATTACTTAAAACTGAAACAAAATTTTAACCACAAAAAAATCTGTTTCAATTTTTTCTATTTAACATATTTTTATTCATTATCGTAAAGGAAAACTTTACACCAAATTTATTACACTGTAAGTTATTTAACAAAATATGTCATTTAACTTTAGACATTTCTTTTAGAGAAATGAAATATTATAAAGCCATCTAAAAAGGTCCCATTGAAAAATGGTTTGGTCATTTTAGTCATTAATTCTACAATTAACATTTTTTACTCTTAAGTGTATAGAATGCATATTGAATAGTAAATACAAATTAAGAAAAAAATAAGTTTAGCGTCTATAATAATGATTTAAAATTTCTGTAATTTATTTCGTATTATATTTTTATGTAAAGGGTATGCATAACAAAGAAATTAGAGAGGAAAAAGGGTTATGCACCATAGCTGAGATTGCCATAAAAGAGTTGATGGTAATGAATCTTTCATTTTTCGTAATTAAAAAAGAATATTGCTCATTTATTATCAATGTGCGTGAAAACTGATAAGAAGAAAAAATGATATTAAAATTATAGGCTGCCAAACAGCATATAAGGTGTAGAGAAAAAGACTATCCAAAAGTAATCTTTTATTGTTCCCAAGTTATTATAAATAAGGTGATGGTTCAAATAATATTATATGTACTAATATCACATATAGTAGTATGCGTTTTCGAGCAAACCTTGACTATCCCTTAATAGAGACGCATGAAAAAATTGACAGCTACATAATCGAGCACATGTATAAATATTTACTGTATTCCACAGTAAAATCTTGAGAGCCCTTTAATTATTTGTATTACATATTTTTCCTTAATGTATTTCCTTAAGATAAATATCACTTTTCGGATTTCTCGGAGATTTCTCGAATAACGCAATTAATCGATTCCTACACCTTAAACTTTTCTGCAATCTACAGCAAGAACATGGCACAAAAAATATTATTACTCCTTTCGAACTGCAGATATAAGAATATGACACCTTCTCAGGATGCGCTGTAAAATTGGTGACTTTATCTGCCTTTGTTACTGCATTTATGCATGCATATTTATTTATTTATTTACACCCCATAAAATCAGCTATTTACGTGTGAAATTTTTTTATGATATTTTTTTAATTATTATTCTTTTTTTTTTTTTTTTTTTTTTTAACTCACAAAACTGCAGTTTTATACAAAAATTTTCCTACAATTATTATTTTCAAAAAAAAAAAAAAAAAAAAGAGAGAGAGAGAAATTTTAAAATAATTTGCTCTTTTTCTGCATTAAAAGAAATAGAAGTAGAATTTTCTTGTATGTTTGAGAAAAAAATAATCAAGTTTAGTAAAATCGTTAGATAGAATTTTGATATTCAAATAGTATCTAAACAACTTTAATTTATGATATAAAGCATTTATTTTCAAACAAAATTATTCAAGGAAAAGGAAGTAAATGCCAATACTGATCTGCCAAACAAAAAAGGATTGGCTGCCGCAAGGCGCATAACAGGCAAAAATCAAATAGGAAAGAATTATTTCTTTCCTTTAAAAAGAAAAATGAATAAATTCTAGAATTATTTAACCTTCAATATCTGCAATAGATATGATTTGCGTAACTGCATCAATTACATTAAGCTCAAATTATTTTCTTTAAGTGGCGGAGAAAATTCTGACAAAGCGTATGCAAAACTTAAAGCAGCATTCAGAAATAAAATTGAAAAGTATACGCACACAGAAGTAAAAAAATAATCCTTTTCTATATTACGCTCAAAAGTTCATAAGTTGCTATTGTGCATTATTAGTGCATTTATAGCTTTAAACTTATGCGAAAAGCAAAACAGATGTTCTGTGACCACCTGATTACTAAATTATGAAATATTCTTATCAAAATAGTAAACGTCCTATGAAATTGTTGTTTGCTTTTTAATTAATTTTTATTTAAATAACGGTTCTATAGATAAATGAGGTATATAATGCCTAAAACTGTAAGATTTACAGCAAAATGTGTAATTACAAGGAAACACGGGACATCAATACTTTCATGTCCCGTAATTATTTTTTCCAGTAAGATTTAAATATCGTTCAGGTGTAATTGATATTAGATACATGTAAAAGCCATTACATTAATCGAAATTCATTGTTATATATGTTTGCGTGCTTTTGAGTGTGTGTGGAAGTAGTTTATTTTTAATATTTAAAAAAAAAAATCGGTAAGGATTCTACTGAACTTTTTAAACTTTTGGTTGTTATCAAGAAAATAATCAATTTTGAATCAGTGAATAATTTAATGACTAATTAAAATTGAAAAATTATAATAAGGTGGTTGTGTTTTTCTCCATAAAACAATATGTCTCTACAATTAACCTAAATGCATTCAAATTTTTGTTCAATCCTTCAAAAGTATTTTAGCGCATTTTACAGCAATTACAATCCAATAGTAAAAGCCTTAATCAAATATCAGTTTCATTCACTTATAAATAATTTCATCTACATCAGACAATTGGTTATGATAGAACACAATATGTGTGATTTTTTATGCTGCCCTGTAAAACAGAATAAGTGGTACACATCTCAATACCCATAATAACCAAAACTTACCAAATCAATATAAAATATCCGTTTTGCTCTGTTTTAAATAATTTAACAAGACTGTAATGCCCCTCAAATAATTTAAATTAGTAGGCTATACAATATATAAGAATACTTTTCTGCATCCCTGTAAAATAGCTGTAAGTACTATATCAATGAAAATCTGTATTGTTCGTATGACAGAGGCCTATAACATATCTATTTAATTTTAGCTGAAACAAATTCTGCGTTTAGTCTACTATATTCACTGATACACATGTTCATATATTGTCGTTTTCATGACAAACAAGCATAGCTCAAAATTACAAACTTTTCAGAAGAGCTAAAACAAATAATGCGCTACGCGAAATATATAAGATATTGTGCATTGTAAATGTTGATTCATATAATAGGGATTATTCGAAACGAAAGTCATAGTAACTATAGATCTCAAAGTTGTCAAGTAAATACTAAGCATTAAATTCACTATTGGAAAAGGTATAACAGTATACAAACCATAAATCTCTTAAAACTAGGCAACCAATACGAATTGAGCTACGCCACTTTTACATCTCATAGATACCATCTTAAACCGTTCAGAAACGGTTTAACTCAAAATCACTAAATTTTGAGCCATGTCTCTTTGTCATAAGAGCTACAATATATATATATATATGTATATATATACACCGTAAAAAAAAGCAAAAATTAATTCCTGCGATCTCAAAACACATAGATTTATCAAAATCTTATTCAATAGGATGGATATTGTGCAGTTAATAAAAGCTGTCAAAGAAAATACCTTAATATTAAGAATTGAGTTAACCTTCGAAAAATGTTTATACATTGAGCTATTTGAATAACTGTCAACATTGTAACCTTTGAAGTGAATTAAAGCAACCTGATGTGTGACCTTTCCTTTACCCTGACCCCCCTTTCCTTTACCCTTAAAGGATGACCTTTCCTTCACCCTGAATTTCAAATATATAAAGAAAAGTCGCATATTAATGGGTAAGATAACATGAATCTACTTTTAAAACATTCTAAAATAAGATTAAAAACTGTTTTATTTGACATATACGGGAAGCCTTTCTCCACCCCTTCCCACACCCCAATTAATTATAGTACCTATATTTATATAGAGAAAAATTAAGTCTACCATTAAATTTAAAAGTTTATTCCCAATCATTCAGACAACTTTCACACTCAACATGCCTTTAATCTACCAACCTTTTTTAAACTTTTCAAACAGCAACCTCACATGAACTTCAAAATACCAAATTTTAAAATTCCAGCAATTATTTATTTTTAGATTATACTGATAACAAGCATACATACAGACCAAAGCGTGATAATATAAAAAAAACAAATAAGTAAAATAAAAAACAATTGAAAATTGAACTTTCTTTGTCTTAATGGTGTGATAAATTAATTTTCATTCCTGGGCAGTTTTCATCGATATACTAAAATATAGCGAAGCATTTCATCAATCATCTTCAGTATAAAAGAATATTTTCGCTTAATTTTGGGTAGTCTTGTATATTATCTATAAACAATGTATACAGCACTCGTGTAATTAAATTTAGTCCTATATTAAAAATATTTAACACAACCTGAAATGCATTTTGGCCAATTTTCAAGTAAAGCCCTAATATAAGCCCTATAGCCTGCAAATGAATCGTGAATCATTTTCATACCATATCCTATTTCAAATATGATTTTATGATATAAAATATGTATCAGCATTTTATTTGGTAACGCAGTCTAAAGGTTTTAAGCTCTACATACCAGAAATTTCTCCCATAGACGTAATGTATTTGAATTCTTTTGAATAATATAGATATTAGAATTTTCCCATCAATTCGGCACGTGTTAACCCAGAGAGCTGATATTTTGCTAAAAAATGTTTATGGTTAAATAGAAAAAAATTTGAGGGTATGCGTGTCGAATTTCAAAAAAGAAAAAAAAAAAACCCTTATTGAAGGGGCACCCTTACATATATATATAAAGTTTTTTCTTATACATATCTGGGGAAGTTTTAGCATTTAGAAGATCACGAATTCATAAAAAAATTCAAACTGAGAAAACGCAATATAAAGATTCCAGGTCTATAAAAAAAATGTATCAAAAACCATAAAAAGTGTTGCCTAAATATATATTTTATTAAATAAATATAAGATAGTTCAATTTATAAATATTTAATGAAAATATTAAATGAAAATATAAAATATATTTTGAAACCTTCAGTTGTGTTATGCTCCCTTAATATGAAAAAAAAAAAAAAAAAAAAAGACCAAAGGCAACCCAGACCCATCCTAAATTACAAAAATCGTGAATTAAAATTAGTAATTACCATGTTTACGATATAAGTCACTTATATGCTTCCTAAAATGCGATCATTTCCTACATTTAAGCACAAGTGATGGTGAATTTATCATACAGTTTAAAACAAATTTTCTATTAACTTTGGTATATGTTTTTAATAAAGTTATAATTAAACAGCAGCATAATTTCAAAAAGAATTTATTCATAAAAGCATTAGAAAGAAAGGATTAAATAATTCAAATAAAAATCATTTTAAAGATATTCGCGAAAAACTCGAATTTAAATTTGAATTAAATTTCCGGAAATATAATTCATCTAACTTCTTTATACTGACTTACTTAGTAAAATAAGTCGTTGAAATAATATATATATTAATAACTACTTAATAAATTTTAAAAACTCAAAAATTTTATTACTCAAATAAACTATAAATACAGTTTTGAAAAGTAAAGAATGAAAAAATAAAACGTTTAATGAGGAAGAGGGCGAAAATAGTGTTTTTTATCGAAACATTCGATTTTTTACGAGAGAACTTTTCTGCTTTTATATTTTTAAAACAAATAAATTAATGAAATATCTAAGTTGTATTTATTTCAAGAAAATGCATTAATAATTGATTACTAAAGTGAAATTTTTTATTCCGTTTAAAATAATTTTGTTTTTCTTCGTTTTACTATTTCAGTTTAGATCTATTTCTAATTAAGTTTTATGCAGCTAAATATTTAATTAGAAATTTTATAATAAAGTTACTATTAGTAATTTTCTGTTATGCAAATAAAAGATGGGGAATTGCTACTTTAAATTTTAAAAATGTTAAATATTACTCATTGCGTAATTTCAAGCGTTTGCTAAACTAAGATTTCATTTTCTTAGTAACAAAATAATATGTTGCGTATTAATGAATTTTACCTCTATTTTTATAAGATAATAATAATAATTAAGTAAATAAAATAAGTGAATAAAACATTTTTTCATGATTACAAAATATCAAATGCATATCTTTTTCAAAAACCGCTAACTTCAATGTAAAAATATCTAAAACACTATATATATAGATAGTTGTATATATACAACTGGGCGTTATACATATATATATTTTTTTACGCCATTATTTTTATAGTATATATATATATATATATTACATTGGCATAAATATTTATTTGTATATTTAATCATGATTTATCATAACAAAGTTATATTCACATTAAGAAGGTGAATGAATTCTTAGTTTTCAAAAATTAGCAAGTCATGTTTACCTGAGATAAAAATAGGTACATATATATAGATATATATAAAATATATAGTGCGTAAAATTTTTTTTAAAGCATTACACAGAATGAAATGATATATCACATGAAGGACAGGAAAAAAAATTAAATATAATGAGACTACAAATGGTGAGAACATACAACATCAATACGCCATCAAGGGCTTTGATTAAATATTGTATGTAATTTATGTTATTCTGTGTGCCTATTGCCAAAAGTTTACAGAGTAGAAAACATTCGTGCCTAACATTACATTACAAGTACATTAGCGCCTAATAGGACGTTGCAAAGGAAATCAGAAGCAATATTAAGAGGAATAGGTAGATGAAATAAAACTGGAAGAATTAAAAAAAAAAAAAAATCTTAAGGCAAAATAAAACTTAGAGAATAAAATCAACAAACATGAAAAGTGTCAGTAATAATTTGATGAGCCATGAAATGTAATCTTGCAATATAAAAAAAAATCTGGAGTGACTCCATTCAGTTTCCCGAATATTAATAGTTAACGGGTGTTTAAATAAATTAAAGTAAGAAATGTTATATAAACAAAAGAGAAAATTATAATAGAGAATGTTTAAGTATTTTCCACGTTATAGTATGTTGTTTAATTTAACACTATTGCACTTTAAATAATTTGAGCTCATTGGTCATAATGATAAAGAATTTTTCTTTTTGTCCCTGTAAAAGTGTATAAGGGCTAGATTCACCAAAATTTACATAGCTCGTGCAACTCTAGCCTATAATACGTATATAAATTTTCAGATCAACCAGATAAGGCATTTAGACGCTATCGCACTTTAAATAAATTGAGCCCATAAGCCATAATGATAAAGAATTCTTCATTGTGTCCCTTTGAAAAAGCTATAAATTATAGATTCTCCAAAATTAATACAGTTCGTGTGACGGTGATCTATTATATGTATATAAATTTTCAATTCATTCGAATAAGGCGTTTAGGCACTATTGCAATTTAGATAATTTGAACCCATGGGCCATAATGATAAAGAATATTTCTTTGTGTTCCGGTAATAAATCATAGTTGATAGATTTAACAAAATCTATACAGTTTGTGAGACGGTACCATGTAACATGTATATAAGTTTTCAGCTCAATGGAAAAAGGCATTTAGATGCTATCGCACTTTAAAGAATTTGGGCCTATAGCGCATAATGATAAAAAAAATTTCTTTGTGTCCCTGTAAAAAATAAAATTAAAAAAAAAAAAAAAAAAAAAAAAAAATCTAGATTCATCAAAATCAATAGGGTTTGTACTACGGTGACCTGTAACATACGCACTAACTTTCATTTCATTTGAACGAAGCGTTTAGATGTTATCGTGTTCCCTGACGCACATACACACATGCATACACACATACTCAAACACATACACATAAAACAGCAAAAATGAACTCAAGGGACCTTAAAACTCATAGATACACCAAAATCTCAAAGTCGGATTTTAGTCATGATTACAATAGTTTCCTTACATAGTACATTCAGAAAGTAAAAATTATACAGTGAAAGATATAATTCAAAAATTATAGTTCGCAACAAAATTTAAATTAGACTTTATAAAAATAAACCCAAGTAAAACTAAGAATTTTTAATATTATAACTAAACATTTTGATAATAGAACAAATATTAAAATAGGAATAGAAATATCTAATTAATAGTTTGTAAATAAATATGTATATATATATATATATATATATATATAGATAGATATATATTATAAAAACAAATGCCACTGTGTATCATTGAATGAAAAGACTAAAGTATTTTTTGTATTGGTTATATTTCGAATAAGAAATAATACACGATATAAATTTGTCCATTTTTTTCAGGCAGTATTCCCTGATGAATCAAGAAGAAGAAAAATAAACGAATGAAACTAGTCATGCCGTTTAAATCTTTTCAGATAGTTCACAAGCAAAAGAAAAGCAATAAAAATCAGATATTTTTATGTTCAGTGTTATAGAAAGGAGTACTTTAGGTTTTTACTATCAAATTGTTTATAAAATTTTATTTTACTGACATAACATCAGATTTAATTTTCTTATAACCAGAAATTTACATTAGAATACTCAAAGTTGTTTTTCCTGTATATCAAGGTATGATTAGAGTAATTTTTTGGTTTACATGAGCCCACAAAATTGCTCAAATACGTTATGAGGTATAATTGAAAATTGCACTGAGAAAAAATTCTATAACTGACATCTAGAATCTAAATTGTGGCTCTAGAAAAAATAGTTCCATGTCATCCTTATAAATTCTAGCCCCCTTGAAAAGCGAGTTCTGGAAGACCCTATTAGAATTCTAGAGCGTTTGTCTATATTCTCGAGGGCAAAGTTATTTAAAAATCTCTGCAAATAAATGAGACTACAAAAGGCGGGTTTCAGCAACTATAATCTTGGTGTATGACCCAATTCTAGAAAATCAAGCGAGAATTTCTCGCAATACAAAAGATTCGGTATATTCAGAATATTGTTTCACCATCTAGAAATGTGTAAACAAGAAATTCTCGAACATTTCATCTATATTCAGTTTATTGGCATGCCTTATGCGCAAAGTTCGGAAATCTACATTTCTAGTTAAGGGATTTAGAAACTGGCCACTTATTCATTCTAGAGGAAGGCGGTATATTTTTTTTCTCAGTGCGGTCAATGTAAATTTTAGTGTTATGAGCAAATTTTTAGCACACTGTATGGTGCATATGCATCTTTAAACTCCATACAGGGCTACACAAAAGTAAGTTTTTAATTATTTTTCTTTAAAAATAAATCAATAAAACTGCTTGTGTGAGATTTCTTTCTCCATAATTAAAAACAAACTATCAGTTTTAGCATTCTTGGACACTATACTATACAGGGCTAGATCAAACCAATCTATTGTTTGATTTTTCTTTAAAATGAAGAAAAAGATACAGAGATAATTTTTGAGAGATTTTCTTCCTCTTAATTAAAAACAAAAAGTACTTAAATGCGTCATTACGGTGGTAATAAAACGTTGAAGATTTAACGATGCAACAAATAAGTAACAGTTGGAAAGTGTTTACAATCTATGCAAATGGCACGATTTTTCTTCTTTGTTAATATTTAAATTTCTACCCTTAATTAATTATTTAAAGGTAGAAATTAATTATCTTCACTTGTAAAATGTTATCATGTTTTCGGTAAAATCACTCTGAGGAATCCATTTGTGGGAAGGCATAGCTAAGACAATCTTGGAATCAGTGTAATCAGTATTGAAAGTTAAAGGTCAGTAATCGTAATTTGCTTCTAATTTTATTTATTTATTTTTTTTTTTTTTTTTTTTTTTTTTTTTTTTTTCAAACACTTCAACTTTTTAAGACCTTGATGTGAAAGTGACCTAGCATTTTTGTCATTGATATCTATATTGTGTTATTATCAACTTAAAACTAGACATGTTTTCTTTTCAGTAAAAGATCCCACACATTTAAAATTTGAAAATAAACTGATTATATCAAGTAATAATCAAGTGATAAAGTGATAATTAAATAATATACTACACTTCTGCTCAAAAGTTATCAAGATTTATAAACGATCAGTTTTCTTCAATTCAAAAGATTATTTCTCGATGAAATGTTTTCAAATATTTGGTAATTAAAGAACAGAGTCTTTCTCATGTTTTTCAGTGACGATTGGTTTAAAGCAACAAACAAATTTAGCGAAATTAATAATGTGTGTGATCACCCTGTATCATTAAATAAACGAAATGATCTGTAACTTTAGGATATGTTAATACAGACCTAGTACAATTTCTGGGTGAAATTGTGTGACTATAGCATGTTAAATAACGGAGATATGAGCATTTATTTTAAAACTTTAAAAAAAAAAAAAAAAAAAATCAGCATGTTTATTATTGGTTATATACAGAGTTTTAAACGAAAATTATTACTCACTTTCAGATAAATTAAAAAAAAAAACACTTTTGAAACAATATATTGCAATCGGAAAACAAATATCTTAACTATCTCATGAAACAAGCATTTTTATGAAAAACATTTTCACTGCACATGCGCGAAAGATAAAAAACTTTTTATGACATAAGTTAAAGGCTAGATGTATTGGGCAACGTTTGTCAAAATTTCACTTGAATAGAGGGAAAATTAAGCAAATTGTTGGCAAAAGAACGAGCTAGATTTTTAGGTTATATTCCAGAGTGGAAATTTCATAAGGAGTTTTTCACATACTGCGTAATTAATTTGAAGATCCAGTTAATTTAATCACGGTCCAAAATTACTTTTTTGTGAAAAAAAACCTTATAAGCTTGTAATTCTAACACATTTTTGTTTATTTACTAAGATTTGTGAGATCATAAGGGGTTTTTCACAAAAAAGAACTTTTACAAATTGATTGAAATAATTGGATCTTCAAATTAATTACGCGGCATGGAGGAAACCCTTTATGAAATTTCGACTCTGGAAAATAATCTAAATCTAGCTCGTTCTTTTGCCGACAATTTGCTTAATTTTTACTCTATTCAAGTAAACTTTTGATAAAAGTTGCCCAATTGCTTTTAATCAATGTAATAAAATATTTTCTATCTTTCGTGCATACACAGTGACAATGTTTTTCATAAAAAATACTCATATTTCATGAAATATTTAAGATATTTGTATTCCGATTACAGTATATTGTTTCAGGAGTGTTTTTTCAGTTTATCTGAAAGTGGAAATAATCTTCGTTTAAAACTCTGTATATTATAAATAAAAAGTTTGCTAATTTGTTTTTGAAGTTTTAAAATAACCGTTATTTAACATGCTATCGTCACACAAACTCATCCAGAAATGGTACTGGTATATATTAACGTATCCTAAAGTTACAGATCATTTCGTTCATTTAATGATGTAGGTTGATCACAAACATTATGGATTTTGCTCAAGTGGTTATCGGTCCCTTAAATGTTGTCTTAAACCATTCTTCACCGGAACACATGAACACATGAGGAAGACCCAGTTCTTTAAATAACCAATGTTTGAAAATATTTCAACGAGAGATAAATTTTTTAATTGGAAAAAAAAAAAAAAAAAAAAAAAAAAAACTGATCGTTTGCAAATCTTGCTAATCTTTTGAGCAGAAGTGTAGGTAAACTGATACTATATTGAATAAACTGATTATTGTACTAAATATATTAAACTAAATAAACTACTTGTATTACAAAATTATAATCAATTAATCTCCTAAATAAACTGATGCTATATTAAATGAACTGACTACTGTAAATCAATTATATTAAGTGTCAATCATTTAAAAACGTAATAATCAATTAATAATAAGCAAAGAAAGAAATATAGAAATTAAACAGAAAAATAACTTAATAATATGTACTAGTATCGCCCAGTGGTCGAAACTCGACCATTTTTTTTTTTTTTTTTTTTTTTTTTTTTTTTGCAAAGCGAGGCAAAGCAAAGTTATTGTCTTGTCCTAAACGGAATGCAATTGCAACACGTGCTGCGGCAATTGTTTGCCGATATTCACTCTAACTGAATCAGCAGAGTTTTACTTAATGTAACTATTTCTCTCTGTAGATGTTAGCCTTTCCTGAAATGAGAGAAAATCGCAACGTGAAAACGCCCCTTGTTGTGTGATACAGCCCAGAAGCTAATAGGTACCATGTCAAACCAAGGCCCAACCAAGTATCAAATTCTGTTAAATTAATTCGATTGGTTCATAAAGTACAGTGTTTGAACAAAAAAAAAAAAAATTCAAAAATGGTCGAATTGAATTCGGGAAATTTCAAAACGTGTAACTTTATCGAAAACCGAAAATCTAAAACTTTTCTGAATCTTATATTTTCTACTTATATATGCAGAGGAAAGAATAATAAATCCACTTTTTAAAAAATAAAAATAAGTAGTCAATTTCTCTTAGTTAAAATGCAAGGAAATCTCAAAACGTGTAAGTTCATCGAAAACCGGAAATCAAAAGTTTTTATGTATCTTCTACTTGCTTCTTCTACCCACAAAAGCTAGCAATAAAGACACTTTTTTAAAAAATAAGTAGCCAATTTCAGTTAATTGAAACGTAAAGAAAGCTCAAAACATGTAAATTCAGCAAAAAACGGAAAGCGGAATTTTTTTCCGTATCGTCTATTTATACATGCAGCAGTTAGTAACAAATCCATTTTCCTTTTATTTAGTATATTAGTTGAATATTTATTGTTTAAATATCACCCTTTGAAATGAAATGTTTATGTTTACATTCGAAACTGGAAGTTTGCCATTTTTTTTTTCTGGAGTTTTGTGATTTTAAATTAAAATTTTATCAATTTTACAGAAAAAATAACTCAATCAAACACATGTAGACAGTAACTTATATATAACTATAGCCAAATATCGGAATTAAAATCGGCAGATAATTTCCGTTATTTTTTAATAATTTTTTACAAAAAATCCAGTGGACGAAACATAGAAAATCTTTTTCATGGCTCCATGGACAGACAGTGACGTCATCACTTCGCTTGCGTATAGTGATGCTACATTATACAAATTACTGTGTCTATGGTTTTATTTGAGCTTTATGAAATTGCCAGATTTAACAACTTTCTACTTTTAGGTATTTTTTAATGTAAAGGAATACGTGTATAAAAGGGGAAAAATGGGGCAAAATGCATAAAAAATAAATGTATTTTTAAATACCTTCTTGACATCGTAAGAAAATAATATTTGTATTCGCACCTTCCGGCTAAACATACCTTTCGAATGATACCATTTTCAACCCTCTACTCCCATAATTAATATGTTAAAAAAGGACTACAAATTTTCTGCTTGCCTTTTAATATATATATATATATATTAGCTGACTCTTTTCTGTATGCAAAAACATATGGTAAAGCTAGGAGGGTTTGTGCACAATTCAACACAATGATATAAAACATCCAAATATTAATTTTTTGCTAAACTGTTGCTGAATACCTTTGAATTTATTCATTTTCTATGCATTTTCATACTATTTTGTTGTTGTGCAATAATTTAAAGCAACAGCTGTAATAAAACCAAAAGAGCTATTTTGATCACTCTCTCTTTACAGGGCAGGTGTGATTCTGCACATGGGTAGGGAGAGATTGCGCTTAATAATAAATTAAATTAAATGGTTAACAATAATATTTGCACTTAAATAGCATTGTTTTAAGGTTTTTGTAAACAAATATTTTTTTTTATTATAGGAGTGGATACTTCCATTATAATAATTTAAAAAAAAAAATAAAAACATAAAAATAAAAGAAATTAAAAAAAGGATTTAAATTTTTTATTTAAGGAAAAAAAAATTAAAGAATCAGAGAAAAACAAGACCACGTGAGATTACAAAAAACATTAAGTTAGTAGATAACACGTTTAAATAATTAGCTATAAACTTCCCATAGGCTAACATTAGCACACAAGAAGCAAATATTATCAGAGGTGTGGCTTTTGTCGTTCGTTACCACTCCTGAATAATGTCCAGTTCCGGATTCTGGGCACAGTTTCCGAAAAGATGTGCTGTTTAGAATGGGTTAAACTAGTACAGCCACTTGTCGAAGTTGGCTCCTGGTACAGTTCTGACACTTAACAAACTCAGGCTCATTGTCTTGCCATTACTAATAAGCTTCGTAATCTGTCCAAGTATAAAATTTAATGAAATCAAAGTGCAGTCTCTCTTAAATAGCATATGCGCAAACTATTCCATTGTGTTAGGAGAGATTGTACAGTCTTTCATTCAATAATTATTCGCTTTTATCGAAAACTTTTGGTGTTCTCAACATTAATCTATGTTAGTAACTTATGAGAAACCGTTTAATTAAAAAATATTTCGTACCACTGCCATTCTATAAAAATTCCTAGGAAGTAATTTGAAAAATCAAGCATTTAGTTTTGAAAATAAGACAAAACAACCATATTTTATCTTAAATGATTAAAGTAATCAATCAACATGAAAATTCAAGTCGACCCTTTATTCTTGCTGTAGTACAACTTTCTGGAGTAGCAACGCTTGCATACTACTCCTTCTCTCCGATCCTCTATCTACGTAATCTCTCCTACCACGCGATCTCTCTTAGCTTTACCTTGTATAAAAATTACAAATTTCAAAATTAAACAGCTCGGTCAATTTTAGTCGCAGGAATGTGTTTCTTTTTTTTTATGTTAGTATAATACGATTATTTTATTAAATGTAATTAAAAAGGTACCTAAGTAGCATAAAAATTTAGATTTTTGTAATTTTTATAAAATACATTTTGTGATTATTTACATGATTATATCGTTACTTATTTCGTTTAAATTTTTGTAATTAGAATTATGACTTTTTGGCGAACAATGACAAGAAGAAAGAACATTTAACGATAACTCATTGCCCCTATATTAATAAAGTAAAAAAATAAATAAAGAGCTTCTCTCTCTCTCTCTCTCTCTCTCTCTCTCTCTCTCTTTTTTTTTTTTTTTTTTTTTTTTTTTTTCTTCTTCTTTTTTTTAAGAACGTTGTATTAAGTTTCTTTTTAAATATGACAAACTCCGTCTATGAAAACTTAGAAAAAAATACTTTGGTGTTCGAAGTATAATAAAATAAGGTCTTATGATATATACTTCCGAGTTATATGTCACTCCGTATGTTACAAACACATATGATATTACATAAACTAAATCAAAGTGATGATCCTATAGTAGAAATTCTTTACATGTTTTTTGAATGATAGTGCTATCAAGAAAAATTAATTAATCAGCTAATGTACTATTATTATTATCTTTTATTTTGCTTTAAAAAAAATCGAAAATTTATTTTTATCTATTTATTAACAAGATAATATACCATAGTTTTGTCTAACGGTAACAAAAAATATCTTCAGATAGCTCTAAAAAAGCTTGAACCCATCACGTATAAATCTAATTCTACTTCTTCTAACCACATAACTCTATCATTTCGCCATCGGTCAGATAAAGCGATGCTTTCTGTCTGAAGATCCCATCGTTCGCAATTTTTTTTTCTCTTCCATCGGTTACAGTTACTCCAAGTATTTACACAGCGATGGCTCGCAAGAAACGGAAAGCTATTAAGTGATTAAAAGAACATTCATTGGATTTGGAATTTCTTTTTTTTTTCCTTCTTCGACAATGATCTCCTCTATTTTTATTTTTATTTTAAACCGAAATTTAATCTAAGATTTACACTTTTTATCAACATATTTTATTTAAGATACGGGTCCGAGGGTTAATACAAACTGTAAAAAATATATAGGTGAAGAAGAAAGCTGAGTTCAGAGCCACACGTTTACAAAACAATAAAGTATGAGTAAGTTACAAATAAATTTGATCTTTTAAAAGCATTTGCTTAGCTATAATAAAACATCATCTTGGTAGAGAAGATGTTTTTTCTTTTAATATTTCTACAGAATTCTTTAGATTTATTACAACAGCAATCAATAAAAAGAATTGAAAATATTGGCTTTGAGTAATTTAAAGTTTTTAATGGGGTTTTTTTTTTTTTAAAGCTAATCGAATTCTTTTCGAGATGTAATTTTCTTTAGCCGCATTACATACATTTTTTATTTAGAGTGCTTTAATCTAATCATTTGCTAAAATTGTTTTACATTTATGTAAATAATAAACTGAAATATTTCAACATAATGGCGTGACATTTATAAAGTGCGTTTCGGAAAGGACTTCCCAACTTTGAAATGACGTAACTGCAAATTAGTGAGACAGAGAAAAATGTAACAAGTTTTATGTTAGACAGACAGGTCTAGAATCATCCGTATGAGTAAATTAGGAATCGTTCTTAGACTGGACCTTTTTTAACATTAAATTTTTGTTGAAAGCTTTGCCTTGTCATCGTCGGACTTCAAGCTAATCGGTGGTTTTCCAGTACAATAAAAACACGTTGAATACGACATGATGTGCTTCAACTTCCTATAATAACTGATTCGGTACAACCCCCTTACTTGTGTAAACCATAGGCGTAGCCAGCTTTTCATGCGGGGGGTGCCGAAATTTTAATTTGAAATTTTCAGCATAGATATACATACATAGTACGCATATGTATATACGTAAGCGTGTGTATGAGTATTTTAATATACGTGTATTCATACATATGTCGGTAAATGTACATAATAAAGGAATTATGTCATTGTGTGTACAAACATATATATATATATATATATATATATATAAAGAATAATGATATAATTCAACTAGCAGAACTACCCAACGATGTTCGGGTTGAAGTAGTGTTTAAAGAATCTAAGAGAAATTTACAAAGATTCTGATTGTTCAGAAGTTTGAGGTAAATGAAATTTTCCAGTGTAATAAAACATTGCAGGTGAGGCTCTGAGACAATTTTTAGATCTACAATTTCCACAAATATTTACCAATTTTTCTGCGCTGACGCTGACAATACTTTGAGACGCATAATCAAAAGTAGAATCATAGTTAAATGTACACTAAAAACTAATTAGCAGCATCCAGTGCTTGATAAATTGTATCATTTATGACGGTGTGCCATCAGCCTGAATTCAAATATGTCGTTACTCTTCAGTTTCTTCTTGTTTTCTCACCTCTGTCTGTTGAGCATCTGCACGATACCTGCCTAGTCGAAATACAGTAGTACTTTCTAGTCTCTTACAGCTTTCCTTTTATTTAGTCATTCCTGAAATATTTCTTGAATTAATATAAGATGTGGCTATTAAATAATTTCTTGCTGCTTCTCCCTCTGTCATATTCGCTCTCTTCACAGCAGAAGTCTTTCCGTAGAAAAAACTTTTTTTGGAGATATAACAAATTCGTTTTTTTTTTTTTTTTTTAATAGGTACTAAACGTAAGTTTTAACTATTTATATGACTGGGGTTTTAGAATAAAATGTTGATATTTAGAAAAAAAAAGAAAGAAAAACTAATTAAATCATCTTAATAAAATTGATATTAGAGTCATTTGAATTGAAAATGAATTCGCTCTCTTCACAGTAGAAGTCTTTCCGTAGAAAAAACTTTTTTTGGAGATATAACAAATTCGTTTTTTTTTTTTTAATAGGTACTAAACGTAAGTTTTAACTATTTATATAACTGGGGTTTTAGAATAAAATGTTGATATTTAGAAAAAAAAGAAAGAAAAACTAATTAAACCATCTTAATAAAATTGATATTAGAGTCATTTGAATTGAAAGTGAATCCCAAACAATCAATAAAAATTAAAAATTTTTATTTTAATGTAAGTACTGAATTCAAAACCTAAAATTATTAAATAAAAATACAAAGTCAATGTTAAAAATAAATAAATAAATAAAAACAAATGTTTAATATTGTGAAGCTATAATGACATCAATTTTATTTTATTTTCATTTTATTTTTCACGCGTAAAAAAATCCTCATTTTTTTTGTACAATAATGATAATTATTATTATAATTATAATAAATAAAGGACATGCATTTTTTTTTTCTTTGAATCAGCTCCGTATTTGTTTATAATGTTAAAAATAACATAAGGTTTTTTTTTTTTAATTAATATTGTTTAAACTAATCCGGTTGAAGTAAAAAATATAAACAAACTCCAGTTAAGAGTTGAATTAAAAACACGTGTCATATTGTAATAAATTAATTAAAAACACTTTAAAAACACGTTAAAATACATTTATTAAAATATAAAAAACTTCCAAAGCTTTTCGCCTACATACAAGAAGGCATCATCAGGGAATTTAGTTTGACACATACTTCAGAGCAGTTATATGTACTTTTGAATCACATGGTTAACCGTTAAGTCCTTACATAAAATATATTCAATGGAAGTCAGATAGAGGCTGGAGCTATTTCAGGAAGAGGAGGTGCTACAGTTGGACGCTGGAGTTATTTCAGGAAGAGGAGGTGCTACACTTGAACGCTGGAGCTATTTCAAGGAAGAGGAGGTGCTACACTTGGAGGTTGGAACTATTGCAGGAAGAGAAGGTGCTACACTTGGAGATTGGAACTATTGTAGGAAGAGAAGGTGCTACACTGGAGGTTGGAACTATTGCAGGAAGAGAAGGTGCTACACTTGGAGGTTGGAACTATTGCAGGATGACGAAGTGCTACACTTGGAGGTTGGAACTATTGCAGGAAGAGAAGGTGCTACACTTGGAGGTTGGAACTATTGCAGGTTGACGAAGTGCTACACTTGGAGGTTGGAACTATTGCAGGGTGACGAAGTGCTACACTTGGAGAATGGGGAGACTGTAGAAACATCAGAGTGCAATTTTCATTTCCTACATTTGCACTCTGATGTTTCTACAGTCTCCCCATCCTCCAAGTGTAGCACTTTGTCACCCTGCAATAGTTCCAACCTCCAAGTGTAGCACCTTCTCTTCCTGCAATAGTTCCAACCTCCAAGTGTAGCACCTTCTCTTCCTGCAATAGTTCCAACCTCCAGTGTAGCACCTTCTCTTCCTACAATAGTTCCAATCTCCAAGTGTAGCACCTTCTCTTCCTGCAATAGTTCCAACCTCCAAGTGTAGCACCTCCTCTTCCTTGAAATAGCTCCAGCGTTCAAGTGTAGCACCTCCTCTTCCTGAAATAACTCCAGCGTCCAACTGTAGCACCTCCTCTTCCTGAAATAGCTCCAGCCTCTATCTGACTTCCAGTTGAATATATTTTATGTAAGGACTTAACGGTTAACCATGTGATTCAAAAGTACATATAACTGCTCTGAAGTATGTGTCAAACTAAATTCCCTGATGATGCCTTCTTGTATGTAGGCAAAAAGCTTTGGAAGTTTTTTATATTTTAATAAATGTATTTTTAACGTGTTTTAAAGTGTTTTTAATTAATTTATTAAAAAATATAGCATTAGCTAGATTTTGTCTTGATTAATTAGTGTAAAATTTTCAATAGTGATAGGTTGAACGAACAGTGTAGTTCTTCATCGAAAACTAAGAAATCCAAACTGATTCATAAACAGATATAGATTTATACATATATATATAATGTCAAAAATAAGTTGAAAAATAAAGAGTTTTGCACACATTTTTGATGGAAAAGCAGAATTTAATTTAACAAAATGGAAAGGACGAGGTCAAAAATGGAACTTGAGATATTTGATATAACTCGTCAGTGCTCGACAAACTGAGCTATACGGTTGATATACGACCAACACTAACCAATCATCAAATGGAAATTTCCATCTGATTTGCAAATGAAAATTATTTTTTCTTTACATAATGAGGGATCAGTGTGAGCCAGATCTTACTCGTGTTTCAGATGGTTATATGTGAATCTGACTAGAATATAATTATATTGTGGTAAACTGTGGTGACTAGACTATAATATGAAAACTTTAAGAAAATCGTAATAAATAAGCTCATAAGGTGATATTATCGAAGGCAGGGAAGGTTATGAACGCAGATGGAGCATTTCTGTCTCCGATTGGTCTCTGACCATCAGTTGAACGTATTGCCAAATGATAATCGCACATATTTCATAAAAATTGCATAGAATTGGAGGGAAGCAACGAAAGGAACTCACACCATCAAAATCCCACAGAAAATAAACACAAAGTAAAGTTAATGTATCGAAGCAGAGAAAAGGTGTGGAATGACAGTTGAGCAGAATGCCAAATGACCACCATATATCAGAAGTGCAGGAAAAATGGCATTAAAATAGCAAGGAAATAACAAAAGAAACTCATTAAAGTAAAATTGCCCAGAAAATCACCATAAGGTAACACATTTGCCAGGCACAATAAGTGAATGAGGGGTTCTGCTTTCGAAGCTGATAGACGGGTGGTGCCGGGTTCAAATTCAGATCAAGCCCATCAGTGTAGCCGTTGTGAGTAGTTTTCGTCAAATTTTTCGATAAGCTTAAAAGAAACGCAATTTACATTCACTTAAAAGTAAGGAAGATGTGCTGCATTATTTTTGGGGTAGTTTTTTTTTTTTTTTTTTTTTTTTGGGGGGGGGGGAGCATATATTTTTCGGAAGGGTGGTGTTTTACTGCACCCAGCAAAACTCTTCATTTAACGAATATAACTATATTTTTAGAACGTTTTAGACTGTAATTAAACTAAAAACATTTTTTAAATAATTCAGAGAACTTTTATCCACACCACTTTTTTAAGCTTACCGACTTCAATTGAAGAGCTTGTTTTCAAAAGGCGTTAAGTCAAAAATTTCAAAAATTGACTTTTCGATGCAAAAGGTCGCAGCACACGTCTAACAATATATTTTCAATAAGCAGAAGTTCCAAACGAAGCATAATCGTAATGAAAACTTAAAGTGAAATCCGTATTTTTTTCCAAAAAGAATTAAGTCACAAGTAAGTTTTGTGCCAAAAGGGAGTAAGTCAAGTTTAACCAATTGTAGCGTGCCTTGAGATCACGTGGTTTGTCTGGCGTTTTGTGAAAAGTCAAAAGTTAGAAAAAGAATGCACATTGAGATAGTTTTTTTTTTTTTTCCCATAGAAAAATATAAAGAGGAAAGTACTTATAACATTTACATGTAATTTGTTTGTAAAAGATTTTAATCTTGGTTTTGGAACCCCAAAAAAAGACATCTGTTCCTTCTGTATTAGGAAAAGAATACAAATGAATTCAGAAAAATGTACAGAAAAAAAGAAAAGACCCTGTTAACCGAAATTTTGATTCATGAACACCGGAGCAAAAAAATGTATTCACTTTTAGGGGAAAAGTTTATAGGAGAAGAGGAAATTACAATATGTTTTGACCTGATGCAAAATCAGGAATTATCACAGAAATAAAAATTATACCATGTTAGGAATGCGTTCAGCAGTGGCTGCTCAAAAGGAACTTAACTTTCGCATATTATTTACCAGTGTGTCGTCACTTCTACTTACCAGCAGATAGAACATTCGTCCGAGTGGAGACTAGTTTAAAGAAAGTGGATACAATTTTACTCTCTAATAAATATTTTGAACATTTCTCTAAGGTTGGAAATCATTTCGAGTATAAGAAGCAGTGGAATATTTTAGATTGGAAAAATTTTGCGCATTGTTGTCTGAAAAGCAAACAAGGTTTGTCGATTTCAAAGGTAAAAGTACTGGAAATTATGAAGCGAGATGTGGGAATCAAGCGAACCTACTGTGGTTCGTTTTGCCATGAAAAGATCCTGAAACGAGGAGAAAAAATTCTCCCATGCGCCCCTTCTAAAATAAAAACAAAAAACAATATGAAACAAGCAGAGAAAAACAGATGTTTTAAAATTACTTAACGCTTCGGAGATTAACAAATTGCATGAATGTTTTTATTTTTATGAATAATCTTACAACGATACTGCTAACGCTAACATAAGTGAAAATAATGATAAAGATGTAGAAATAGAATTTGTAAATGAAGGTTTGTAGTAACTAACTACCTTCCAAAATTGTATAGCTAAAATGTATGCTGTATTTACATGAAAAAAAAAAAAATAATAATAAAAAATACTTGGATTACTTTCAAATGGAAGTAAGTCATTTCATTTCGTTATTTGTTTGTGCCAAAAGGGCGTAAGTCATAGTTTTGTTCCAAAAGGGGTTAAGTCAATTTTTTCTTTTTTTATTTCTAAATAACTATACTGTCAGGATTTTTTTAAACATGTAATTTAGTGTTATTATCATCCATAGATTACTGTGAAAAATTACCTTTTACTTAAATTCAATAATAAACCTTACATAACAAAATCGCGTTTTTTCAAGAACTGAAAAAAATGACTTAACGCCATTTGGAAACAAGCTCTTCAATTATCATTTCAAGTTCCCTCCGCTTATAATATACATTCAGAAAACTTAAAATATAAAATTAAATTAACCAATGAGAAGTTCCATCAACAAACAATAAAATATTTGAATTTTCTTTTGCACATTCTTATAAACAGGTCCCATTTGTCCAATCTCAGTGAAAAATATGCAATATCATAGTTCCATGATATTGTGATTAAATACGATTGTGAGTTCTTGCTACGATTGTGTCTTGGCTTGGGTGAAGTGTTCCTCACGGAGAGGGGATTATCAAGGTTCCTAGCTTATATTCACGCATTTTTTTTTTTTTTTTTTTTTTTTTTTTTTTTGGATGGGGGGTGGGGAGAAAGAAGGCTTCAAACAGCTAGGCGGCCGAAACGCTCTGTTCAAACTTGGCACCTCTGATGTACCAGCTCTGAGAGCATTGCCGCATTTGGTATTTAGGAGCAGCAAGAAATACAGTGAATATATATACTAGCAGACTTTGCCGCTTCACTGGTCGCTACATTTAAGTGAATTCTCAAATTTCCATATCATTACTAATAGAATCTAAAAAAAAAAAAAAAAATGAAAAGAAAAAAAATCACTGAAATTAGACGGAATTTCAAATAAAATTCTCACTGCGTTAGGTAGGGATTTTTCCGCTCGCAACATGAGGATTCGGTTTTCCATTGCCATCGGCAGCGATTTACCCGCAATTCACCTTCTCTCTCTCTCGCGGGTAAGTTAGAAGTTTCACGAAATTCCACCAAAATGCATATTGCGTACACTTAAACAACAACCGCACACCAAAATTCACCATTGTAAGATAATTTGGAGCATATTTAAGCTTAAAAGCGTGTTTTTTGTCCCCCCCCCCTCCTCTACGGTAAGTTAGAAAGTAATTTTGAAAAATCCCTTTGTGGTGTGTGCATTGGGAACTATAACTAATCGACACATCAAAATATCGTTTATCTGAAATAATTTAGAGCAGAGTTACTCTTGAAAAGGCGCCCCCCCTCCCGCCTTTAAAAAGCGGGGGGGGGGAGGGGAATTTCAAAAAATCCATTTGTTGTACGTGTTTGGTACGCATAATTAAACCACACATAAAAATTAATCTGATATAATTTAAATATGTGTTTATTCCCATCCACCCATCCCTTTGAGGAAAAGGAGGGGATTTTCATAAAACCTAAGAATGCTCATAAAGCATCCATGCACTAAAATTTGTGACTGCAGCTTCCATAGATTTCCCAGGACAAATT
>CAWVNO010001204.1:0-20939 GCA_963930645.1 Salticus scenicus | reverse complement strand
GGCTGCCGAAAGTCTGCGTAAAAACGCCCCCCGGGCCTAAAGTTTCACCGTGCAAATTCCCGGTGATGTTATTATGAAACTAGAATATATTCCGCAGATTCTGAAAGTTATTGCGATAGTTAGACTTTTTTAGTTGCTTGGGAATCGTTGTTTGAAGATGGGCATGTGAAACTGCGAAAAAAAATTTGAGAGCGTAGGACGGCTGCCGAAAGTCTGCGTAAAAACGCCCCCCGGGCCTAAAGTTTCACCGTGCAAAATTCCCGGTGATGTTATTATGAAACTAGAATATATTCCGCAGATTCTGAAAGTTATTGCGATAGTTAGACTCTTTTAGTTGCTTGGGAATCGTCGTTTGAAGATGGGCATGTGAAACTGCGAAAAAAATTTGAGAGCGTAGGACGGCTGCCGAAAGTCTGCGTAAAAACGCCCCCCGGGCCTAAAGTTTCACCGTGCAAAATTCCCGGTGATGTTATTATGAAAGTAGAATATATTCCGCAGATTCTGAAAGTTATTGCGATAGTTAGACTCTTTTAGTTGCTTGGGAATCGTCGTTTGAAGATGGGCATGTGAAACTGCGAAAAAAAATTTGAGAGCGTAGGACGGCTGCCGAAAGACTGCGTAAAAACGCCCCCCGGGCCTAAAGTTTCACCGTGCAAAATTCCCGGTGATGTTATTATGAAACTAGAATATATTCCGCAGATTCTGAAAGTTATTGCGATAGTTAGACTCTTTTAGTTGCTTGGGAATCGTCGTTTGAAGATGGGCATGTGAAACTGCGAAAAAAAATTTGAGAGCGTAGGACGGCTGCCGAAAGTCTGCGTAAAAACGCCCCCCGGGCCTAAAGTTTCACCGTGCAAAATTCCCGGTGATGTTATTATGAAACTAGAATATATTCCGCAGATTCTGAAAGTTATTGCGATAGTTAGACTCTTTTAGTTGCTTGGGAATCGTCGTTTGAAGATGGGCATGTGAAACTGCGAAAAAAAATTTGAGAGCGTAGGACGGACTGCCGAAAGTCTGCGTAAAAACGCCCCCCGGGCCTAAAGTTTCACCGTGCAAAATTCCCGGTGATGTTATTATGAAACTAGAATATATTCCGCAGATTCTGAAAGTTATTGCGATAGTTAGACTCTTTTAGTTGCTTGGGAATCGTCGTTTGAAGATGGGCATGTGAAACTGCGAAAAAAAATTTGAGAGCGTAGGACGGCTGCCGAAAGTCTCCGTAAAAACGCCCCCCGGGCCTAAAGTTTCACCGTGCAAAATTCCCGGTGATGTTATTATGAAACTAGAATATATTCCGCAGATTCTGAAAGTTATTGCGATAGTTAGACTCTTTTAGTTGCTTGGGAATCGTCGTTTGAAGATGGGCATGTGAAACTGCGAAAAAAATTTTGAGAGCGTAGGACGGCTGCCGAAAGTCTGCGTAAAAACGCCCCCCGGGCCTAAAGTTTCACCGTGCAAAATTCCCGGTGATGTTATTATGAAACTAGAATATATTCCGCAGATTCAGAAAGTTATTGCGATAGTTAGACTCTTTTAGTTGCTTGGGAATCGTCGTTTGAAGATGGGCATGTGAAACTGCGAAAAAAAATTTGAGAGCGTAGGACGGCTGCCGAAAGTCTGCGTAAAAACGCCCCCCGGGCCTAAAGTTTCACCGTGCAAAATTCCGGTGATGTTATTATGAAACTAGAATATATTCCGCAGATTCTGAAAGTTATTGCGATAGTTAGACTTTTTTAGTTGCTTGGGAATCGTTGTTTGAAGATGGGCATGTGAAACTGCGAAAAAAAATTTGAGAGCGTAGGACGGCTGCCGAAAGTCTGCGTAAAAACGCCCCCCGGGCCTAAAGTTTCACCGTGCAAAATTCCCGGTGATGTTATTATGAAACTAGAATATATTCCGCAGATTCTGAAAGTTATTGCGATAGTTAGACTCTTTTAGTTGCTTGGGAATCGTCGTTTGAAGATGGGCATGTGAAACTGCAAAAAAAATTTTGAGAGCGTAGGACGGCTGCCGAAAGTCTGCGTAAAAACGCCCCCCGGGCCTAAAGTTTCACCGTGCAAAATTCCCGGTGATGTTATTATGAAACTAGAATATATTCCGCAGATTCTGAAAGTTATTGCGATAGTTAGACTCTTTTAGTTGCTTGGGAATCGTCGTTTGAAGATGGGCATGTGAAACTGCGAAAAAAAATTTGAGAGCGTAGGACGGCTGCCGAAAGTCTGCGTAAAAACGCCCCCCGGGCCTAAAGTTTCACCGTGCAAAATTCCCGGTGATGTTATTATGAAACTAGAATATATTCCGCAGATTCTGAAAGTTATTGCGATAGTTAGACTTTTTTAGTTGCTTGGGAATCGTTGTTTGAAGATGGGCATGTGAAACTGCGAAAAAAAATTTGAGAGCGTAGGACGGCTGCCGAAAGTCTGCGTAAAAACGCCCCCCGGGCCTAAAGTTTCACCGTGCAAAATTCCCGGTGATGTTATTATGAAACTAGAATATATTCCGCAGATTCTGAAAGTTATTGCGATAGTTAGACTCTTTTAGTTGCTTGGGAATCGTCGTTTGAAGATGGGCATGTGAAACTGCGAAAAAAATTTTGAGAGCGTAGGACGGCTGCCGAAAGTCTGCGTAAAAACGCCCCCCGGGCCTAAAGTTTCACCGTGCAAAATTCCCGGTGATGTTATTATGAAAGTAGAATATATTCCGCAGATTCTGAAAGTTATTGCTATAGTTAGACTCTTTTAGTTGCTTGGGAATCGTCGTTTGAAGATGGGCATGTGAAACTGCGAAAAAAAATTTGAGAGCGTAGGACGGCTGCCGAAAGACTGCGTAAAAACGCCCCCCGGGCCTAAAGTTTCACCGTGCAAAATTCCCGGTGATGTTATTATGAAACTAGAATATATTCCGCAGATTCTGAAAGTTATTGCGATAGTTAGACTCTTTTAGTTGCTTGGGAATCGTCGTTTGAAGATGGGCATGTGAAACTGCGAAAAAAAATTTGAGAGCGTAGGACGGCTGCCGAAAGTCTGCGTAAAAACGCCCCCCGGGCCTAAAGTTTCACCGTGCAAAATTCCCGGTGATGTTATTATGAAACTAGAATATATTCCGCAGATTCTGAAAGTTATTGCGATAGTTAGACTCTTTTAGTTGCTTGGGAATCGTCGTTTGAAGATGGGCATGTGAAACTGCGAAAAAAAATTTGAGAGCGTAGGACGACTGCCGAAAGTCTGCGTAAAAACGCCCCCCGGGCCTAAAGTTTCACCGTGCAAAATTCCCGGTGATGTTATTATGAAACTAGAATATATTCCGCAGATTCTGAAAGTTATTGCGATAGTTAGACTCTTTTAGTTGCTTGGGAATCGTCGTTTGAAGATGGGCATGTGAAACTGCGAAAAAAATTTTGAGAGCGTAGGACGGCTGCCGAAAGTCTCCGTAAAAACGCCCCCCGGGCCTAAAGTTTCACCGTGCAAAATTCCCGGTGATGTTATTATGAAACTAGAATATATTCCGCAGATTCTGAAAGTTATTGCGATAGTTAGACTCTTTTAGTTGCTTGGGAATCGTCGTTTGAAGATGGGCATGTGAAACTGCGAAAAAAATTTTGAGAGCGTAGGACGGCTGCCGAAAGTCTGCGTAAAAACGCCCCCCGGGCCTAAAGTTTCACCGTGCAAAATTCCCGGTGATGTTATTATGAAACTAGAATATATTCCGCAGATTCTGAAAGTTATTGCGATAGTTAGACTCTTTTAGTTGCTTGGGAATCGTCGTTTGAAGATGGGCATGTGAAACTGCGAAAAAAAATTTGAGAGCGTAGGACGGCTGCCGAAAGTCTGCGTAAAAACGCCCCCCGGGCCTAAAGTTTCACCGTGCAAAATTCCCGGTGATGTTATTATGAAACTAGAATATATTCCGCAGATTCTGAAAGTTATTGCGATAGTTAGACTTTTTTAGTTGCTTGGGAATCGTTGTTTGAAGATGGTCATGTGAAACTGCGAAAAAAAATTTGAGAGCGTAGGACGGCTGCCGAAAGTCTGCGTAAAAACGCCCCCCGGGCCTAAAGTTTCACCGTGCAAAATTCCCGGTGATGTTATTATGAAACTAGAATATATTCCGCAGATTCTGAAAGTTATTGCGATAGTTAGACTCTTTTAGTTGCTTGGGAATCGTCGTTTGAAGATGGGCATGTGAAACTGCGAAAAAAAATTTGAGAGCGTAGGACGGCTGCCGAAAGTCTGCGTAAAAACGCCCCCCGGGCCTAAAGTTTCACCGTGCAAAATTCCCGGTGATGTTATTATGAAACTAGAATATATTCCGCAGATTCTGAAAGTTATTGCGATAGTTAGACTCTTTTAGTTGCTTGGGAATCGTCGTTTGAAGATGGGCATGTGAAACTGCGAAAAAAATTTTGAGAGCGTAGGACGGCTGCTGAAAGTCTGCGTAAAAACGCCCCCCGGGCCTAAAGTTTCACCGTGCAAAATTCCCGGTGATGTTATTATGAAAGTAGAATATATTCCGCAGATTCTGAAAGTTATTGCGATAGTTAGACTCTTTTAGTTGCTTGGGAATCGTCGTTTGAAGATGGGCATGTGAAACTGCGAAAAAAAATTTGAGAGCGTAGGACGGCTGCCGAAAGACTGCGTAAAAACGCCCCCCGGGCCTAAAGTTTTACCGTGCAAAATTCCCGGTGATGTTATTATGAAACTAGAATATATTCCGCAGATTCTGAAAGTTATTGCGATAGTTAGACTCTTTTAGTTGCTTGGGAATCGTCGTTTGAAGATGGGCATGTGAAACTGCGAAAAAAAATTTGAGAGCGTAGGACGGCTGCCGAAAGTCTGCGTAAAAACGCCCCCCGGGCCTAAAGTTTCACCGTGCAAAATTCCCGGTGATGTTATTATGAAACTAGAATATATTCCGCAGATTCTGAAAGTTATTGCGATAGTTAGACTCTTTTAGTTGCTTGGGAATCGTCGTTTGAAGATGGGCATGTGAAACTGCGAAAAAAATTTTGAGAGCGTAGGACGGCTGCCGAAAGTCTGCGTAAAAACGTCCCCCGGGCCTAAAGTTTCACCGTGCAAAATTCCCGGTGATGTTATTATGAAACTAGAATATATTCCGCAGATTCTGAAAGTTATTGCGATAGTTAGACTCTTTTAGTTGCTTGGGAATCGTCGTTTGAAGATGGGCATGTGAAACTGCGAAAAAAATTTTGAGAGCGTAGGACGGCTGCCGAAAGTCTGCGTAAAAACGCCACCCGGGCCTAAAGTTTCACCGTGCAAAATTCCCGGTGATGTTATTATGAAACTAGAATATATTCCGCAGATTCTGAAAGTTATTGCGATAGTTAGACTCTTTTAGTTGCTTGGGAATCGTCGTTTGAAGATGGGCATGTGAAACTGCGAAAAAAAATTTGAGAGCGTAGGACGGCTGCCGAAAGTCTGCGTAAAAACGCCCCCCGGGCCTAAAGTTTCACCGTGCAAAATTCCCGGTGATGTTATTATGAAACTAGAATATATTCCGCAGATTCTGAAAGTTATTGCGATAGTTAGACTCTTTTAGTTGCTTGGGAATCGTCGTTTAAAGATGGGCATGTGAAACTGCGAAAAAAATTTTGTGAGCGTAGGACGGCTGCCGAAAGTCTGCGTAAAAACGCCCCCCGGGCCTAAAGTTTCACCGTGCAAAATTCCCGGTGATGTTATTATGAAACTAGAATATATTCCGCAGATTCTGAAAGTTATTGCGATAGTTAGACTCTTTTAGTTGCTTGGGAATCGTCGTTTGAAGATGGGCATGTGAAACTGCGAAAAAAAAATTGAGAGCGTAGGACGGCTGCCGAAAGTCTGCGTAAAAACGCCCCCCGGGCCTAAAGTTTCACCGTGCAAAATTCCCGGTGATGTTATTATGAAACTAGAATATATTCCGCAGATTCTGAAAGTTATTGCGATAGTTAGACTCTTTTAGTTGCTTGGGAATCGTCGTTTGAAGATGGGCATGTGAAACTGCGAAAAAAATTTTGAGAGCGTAGGACGGCTGCCGAAAGTCTCCGTAAAAACGCCCCCCGGGCCTAAAGTTTCACCGTGCAAAATTCCCGGTGATGTTATTATGAAACTAGAATATATTCCGCAGATTCTGAAAGTTATTGCGATAGTTAGACTCTTTTAGTTGCTTGGGAATCGTCGTTTGAAGATGGGCATGTGAAACTGCGAAAAAAAATTTGAGAGCGTAGGACGGCTGCCGAAAGTCTGCGTAAAAACGCCCTCCGGGCCTAAAGTTTCACCGTGCAAAATTCCCGGTGATGTTATTATGAAACTAGAATATATTCCGCAGATTCTGAAAGTTATTGTGATAGTTAGACTCTTTTAGTTGCTTGGGAATCGTCGTTTGAAGATGGGCATGTGAAACTGCGAAAAAAATTTTGAGAGCGTAGGACGGCTGCCGAAAGTCTGCGTAAAAACGCCCCCCGGGCCTAAAGTTTCACCGTGCAAAATTCCCGGTGATGTTATTATGAAACTAGAATATATTCCGCAGATTCTGAAAGTTATTGCGATAGTTAGACTCTTTTAGTTGCTTGGGAATCGTCGTTTGAAGATGGGCATGTGAAACTGCGAAAAAAAATTTGAGAGCGTAGGACGGCTGCCGAAAGTCTGCGTAAAAACGCCCCCCGGGCCTAAAGTTTCACCGTGCAAAATTCCCGGTGATGTTATTATGAAACTAGAATATATTCCGCAGATTCTGAAAGTTATTCCGATAGTTAGACTCTTTTAGTTGCTTGGGAATCGTCGTTTGAAGATGGGCATGTGAAACTGCGAAAAAAAATTTGAGAGCGTAGGACGGCTGCCGAAAGTCTGCGTAAAAACGCCCCCCGGGCCTAAAGTTTCACCGTGCAAAATTCCCGGTGATGTTATTATGAAACTAGAATATATTCCGCAGATTCTGAAAGTTATTGCGATAGTTAGACTCTTTTAGTTGCTTGGGAATCGTCGTTTGAAGATGGGCATGTGAAACTGCGAAAAAAAATTTGAGAGCGTAGGACGGCTGCCGAAAGTCTGCGTAAAAACGCCCCCCGGGCCTAAAGTTTCACCGTGCAAAATTCCCGGTGATGTTATTATGAAACTAGAATATATTCCGCAGATTCTGAAAGTTATTGCGATAGTTAGACTCTTTTAGTTGCTTGGGAATCGTCGTTTGAAGATGGGCAAGTGAAACTGCGAAAAAAAATTTGAGAGCGTAGGACAACTGCCGAAAGTCTGCGTAAAAACGCCCCCCGGGCCTAAAGTTTCACCGTGCAAAATTCCCGGTGATGCTATTATGAAACTAGAATATATTCCGCAGATTCTGAAAGTTATTGCGATAGTTAGACTCTTTTAGTTGCTTGGGAATCGTCGTTTGAAGATGGGCATGTGAAACTGCGAAAAAAATTTTGAGAGCGTAGGACGGCTGCCGAAAGTCTGCGTAAAAACGCCCCCCGGGCCTAAAGTTTCACCGTGCAAAATTCCCGGTGATGTTATTATGAAACTAGAATATATTCCGCAGATTCTGAAAGTTATTGCGATAGTTAGACTCTTTTAGTTGCTTGGGAATCGTCGCTTGAAGATGGGCATGTGAAACTGCGAAAAAAAATTTGAGAGCGTAGGACGGCTGCCGAAAGTCTGCGTAAAAACGCCCCCCGGGCCTAAAGTTTCACCGTGCAAAATTCCCGGTGATGTTATTATGAAACTAGAATATATTCCGCAGATTCTGAAAGTTATTGCGATAGTTAGACTCTTTTAGTTGCTTGGGAATCGTCGTTTAAAGATGGGCATGTGAAACTGCGAAAAAAATTTTGAGAGCGTAGGACGGCTGCCGAAAGTCTGCGTAAAAACGCCCCCCGGGCCTAAAGTTTCACCGTGCAAAATTCCCGGTGATGTTATTATGAAACTAGAATATATTCCGCAGATTCTGAAAGTTATTGCGATAGTTAGACTCTTTTAGTTGCTTGGGAATCGTCGTTTGAAGATGGGCATGTGAAACTGCGAAAAAAAATTTGAGAGCGTAGGACGACTGCCGAAAGTCTGCGTAAAAACGCCCCCCGGGCCTAAAGTTTCACCGTGCAAAATTCCCGGTGATGTTATTATGAAACTAGAATATATTCCGCAGATTCTGAAAGTTATTGCGATAGTTAGACTCTTTTAGTTGCTTGGGAATCGTCGTTTGAAGATGGGCATGTGAAACTGCGAAAAAAATTTTGAGAGCGTAGGACGGCTGCCGAAAGTCTCCGTAAAAACGCCCCCCGGGCCTAAAGTTTCACCGTGCAAAATTCCCGGTGATGTTATTATGAAACTAGAATATATTCCGCAGATTCTGAAAGTTATTGCGATAGTTAGACTCTTTTAGTTGCTTGGGAATCGTCGTTTGAAGATGGGCATGTGAAACTGCGAAAAAAAATTTGAGAGCGTAGGACGGCTGCCGAAAGTCTGCGTAAAAACGCCCCCCGGGCCTAAAGTTTCACCGTGCAAAATTCCCGGTGATGTTATTATGAAACTAGAATATATTCCGCAGATTCTGAAAGTTATTGCGATAGTTAGACTCTTTTAGTTGCTTGGGAATCGTCGTTTGAAGATGGGCATGTGAAACTGCGAAAAAAAATTTGAGAGCGTAGGACGGCTGCCGAAAGTCTGCGTAAAAACGCCCCCCGGGCCTAAAGTTTCACCGTGCAAAATTCCCGGTGATGTTATTATGAAACTAGAATATATTCCGCAGATTCTGAAAGTTATTGCGATAGTTAGACTCTTTTAGTTGCTTGGGAATCGTCGTTTGAAGATGGGTATGTGAAACTGCGAAAAAAAATTTGAGAGCGTAGGACGGCTGCCGAAAGTCTGCGTAAAAACGCCCCCCGGGCCTAAAGTTTCACCGTGCAAAATTCCCGGTGATGTTATTATGAAACTAGAATATATTCCGCAGATTCTGAAAGTTATTGCGATAGTTAGACTCTTTTAGTTGCTTGGGAATCGTCGTTTGAAGATGGGCATGTGAAACTGCGAAAAAAAATTTGAGAGCGTAGGACGGCTGCCGAAAGTCTGCGTAAAAACGCCCCCCGGGCCTAAAGTTTCACCGTGCAAAATTCCCGGTGATGTAATTATGAAACTAGAATATATTCCGCAGATTCTGAAAGTTATTGCGATAGTTAGACTCTTTTAGTTGCTTGGGAATCGTCGTTTGAAGATGGGCATGTGAAACTGCGAAAAAAATTTTGAGAGCGTAGGACGGCTGCCGAAAGTCTGCGTAAAAACGCCCCCCGGGCCTAAAGTTTCACCGTGCAAAATTCCCGGTGATGTTATTATGAAACTAGAATATATTCCGCAGATTCTGAAAGTTATTGCGATAGTTAGACTCTTTTAGTTGCTTGGGAATCGTCGTTTGAAGATGGGCATGTGAAACTGCGAAAAAAAATTTGAGAGCGTAGGACGGCTGCCGAAAGTCTGCGTAAAAACGCCCCCCGGGCCTAAAGTTTCACCGTGCAAAATTCCCGGTGATGTTATTATGAAACTAGAATATATTCCGCAGATTCTGAAAGTTATTGCGATAGTTAGACTCTTTTAGTTGCTTGGGAATCGTCGTTTGAAGATGGGCATGTGAAACTGCGAAAAAAAATTTGAGAGCGTAGGACGGCTGCCGAAAGTCTGCGTAAAAACGCCCCCCGGGCCTAAAGTTTCAACGTGCAAAATTCCCGGTGATGTTATTATGAAACTAGAATATATTCCGCAGATTCTGAAAGTTATTGCGATAGTTAGACTCTTTTAGTTGCTTGGGAATCGTCGTTTAAAGATGGGCATGTGAAACTGCGAAAAAAATTTTGAGAGCGTAGGACGGCTGCCGAAAGTCTGCGTAAAAACGCCCCCCGGGCCTAAAGTTTCACCGTGCAAAATTCCCGGTGATGTTATTATGAAACTAGAATATATTCCGCAGATTCTGAAAGTTATTGCGATAGTTAGACTCTTTTAGTTGCTTGGGAATCGTCGTTTGAAGATGGGCATGTGAAACTGCGAAAAAAAAATTGAGAGCGTAGGACGGCTGCCGAAAGTCTGCGTAAAAACGCCCCCCGGGCCTAAAGTTTCACCGTGCAAAATTCCCGGTGATGTTATTATGAAACTAGAATATATTCCGCAGATTCTGAAAGTTATTGCGATAGTTAGACTCTTTTAGTTGCTTGGGAATCGTCGTTTGAAGATGGGCATGTGAAACTGCGAAAAAAATTTTGAGAGCGTAGGACGGCTGCCGAAAGTCTCCGTAAAAACGCCCCCCGGGCCTAAAGTTTCACCGTGCAAAATTCCCGGTGATGTTATTATGAAACTAGAATATATTCCGCAGATTCTGAAAGTTATTGCGATAGTTAGACTCTTTTAGTTGCTTGGGAATCGTCGTTTGAAGATGGGCATGTGAAACTGCGAAAAAAAATTTGAGAGCGTAGGACGGCTGCCGAAAGTCTGCGTAAAAACGCCCCCCGGGCCTAAAGTTTCACCGTGCAAAATTCCCGGTGATGTTATTATGAAACTAGAATATATTCCGCAGATTCTGAAAGTTATTGCGATAGTTAGACTCTTTTAGTTGCTTGGGAATCGTCGTTTGAAGATGGGCATGTGAAACTGCGAAAAAAAATTTGAGAGCGTAGGACGGCTGCCGAAAGTCTGCGTAAAAACGCCCCCCGGGCCTAAAGTTTCACCGTGCAAAATTCCCGGTGATGTTATTATGAAACTAGAATATATTCCGCAGATTCTGAAAGTTATTGCGATAGTTAGACTCTTTTAGTTGCTTGGGAATCGTCGTTTGAAGATGGGCATGTGAAACTGCGAAAAAAAATTTGAGAGCGTAGGACGGCTGCCGAAAGTCTGCGTAAAAACGCCCCCCGGGCCTAAAGTTTCACCGTGCAAAATTCCCGGTGATGTTATTATGAAACTAGAATATATTCCGCAGATTCTGAAAGTTATTGCGATAGTTAGACTCTTTTAGTTGCTTGGGAATCGTCGTTTGAAGATGGGCATGTGAAACTGCGAAAAAAATTTTGAGAGCGTAGGACGGCTGCCGAAAGTCTGCGTAAAAACGCCCCCCGGGCCTAAAGTTTCACCGTGCAAAATTCCCGGTGATGTTATTATGAAACTAGAATATATTCCGCAGATTCTGAAAGTTATTGCGATAGTTAGACTCTTTTAGTTGCTTGGGAATCGTCGCTTGAAATGGGCATGTGAAACTGCGAAAAAAAATTTGAGAGCGTAGGACGGCTGCCGAAAGTCTTCGTAAAAACGCCCCCCGGGCCTAAAGTTTCACCGTGCAAAATTCCCGGTGATGTTATTATGAAACTAGAATATATTCCGCAGATTCTGAAAGTTATTGCGATAGTTAGACTCTTTTAGTTGCTTGGGAATCGTCGTTTAAAGATGGGCATGTGAAACTGCGAAAAAAATTTTGAGAGCGTAGGACGGCTGCCGAAAGTCTGCGTAAAAACGCCCCCCGGGCCTAAAGTTTCACCGTGCAAAATTCCCGGTGATGTTATTATGAAACTAGAATATATTCCGCAGATTCTGAAAGTTATTGCGATAGTTAGACTCTTTTAGTTGCTTGGGAATCGTCGTTTGAAGATGGGCATGTGAAACTGCGAAAAAAAATTTGAGAGCGTAGGACGACTGCCGAAAGTCTGCGTAAAAACGCCCCCCGGGCCTAAAGTTTCACCGTGCAAAATTCCCGGTGATGTTATTATGAAACTAGAATATATTCCGCAGATTCTGAAAGTTATTGCGATAGTTAGACTCTTTTAGTTGCTTGGGAATCGTCGTTTGAAGATGGGCATGTGAAACTGCGAAAAAAATTTTGAGAGCGTAGGACGGCTGCCGAAAGTCTCCGTAAAAACGCCCCCCGGGCCTAAAGTTTCACCGTGCAAAATTCCCGGTGATGTTATTATGAAACTAGAATATATTCCGCAGATTCTGAAAGTTATTGCGATAGTTAGACTCTTTTAGTTGCTTGGGAATCGTCGTTTGAAGATGGGCATGTGAAACTGCGAAAAAAAATTTGAGAGCGTAGGACGGCTGCCGAAAGTCTGCGTAAAAACGCCCCCCGGGCCTAAAGTTTCACCGTGCAAAATTCCCGGTGATGTTATTATGAAACTAGAATATATTCCGCAGATTCTGAAAGTTATTGCGATAGTTAGACTCTTTTAGTTGCTTGGGAATCGTCGTTTGAAGATGGGCATGTGAAACTGCGAAAAAAAATTTGAGAGCGTAGGACGGCTGCCGAAAGTCTGCGTAAAAACGCCCCCCGGGCCTAAAGTTTCACCGTGCAAAATTCCCGGTGATGTTATTATGAAACTAGAATATATTCCGCAGATTCTGAAAGTTATTGCGATAGTTAGACTCTTTTAGTTGCTTGGGAATCGTCGTTTGAAGATGGGCATGTGAAACTGCGAAAAAAAATTTGAGAGCGTAGGACGGCTGCCGAAAGTCTGCGTAAAAACGCCCCCCGGGCCTAAAGTTTCACCGTGCAAAATTCCCGGTGATGTTATTATGAAACTAGAATATATTCCGCAGATTCTGAAAGTTATTGCGATAGTTAGACTCTTTTAGTTGCTTGGGAATCGTCGTTTGAAGATGGGCATGTGAAACTGCGAAAAAAATTTTGAGAGCGTAGGACGGCTGCCGAAAGTCTGCGTAAAAACGCCCCCCGGGCCTAAAGTTTCACCGTGCAAAATTCCCGGTGATGTTATTATGAAACTAGAATATATTCCGCAGATTCTGAAAGTTATTGCGATAGTTAGACTCTTTTAGTTGCTTGGGAATCGTCGTTTGAAGATGGGCATGTGAAACTGCGAAAAAAATTTTGAGAGCGTAGGACGGCTGCCGAAAGTCTGCGTAAAAACGCCCCCCGGGCCTAAAGTTTCACCGTGCAAAATTCCCGGTGATGTTATTATGAAACTAGAATATATTCCGCAGATTCTGAAAGTTATTGCGATAGTTAGACTCTTTTAGTTGCTTGGGAATCGTCGTTTGAAGATGGGCATGTGAAACTGCGAAAAAAATTTTGAGAGCGTAGGACGGCTGCCGAAAGTCTGCGTAAAAACGCCCCCCGGGCCTAAAGTTTCACCGTGCAAAATTCCCGGTGATGTTATTATGAAACTAGAATATATTCCGCAGATTCTGAAAGTTATTGCGATAGTTAGACTCTTTTAGTTGCTTGGGAATCGTCGTTTGAAGATGGGCATGTGAAACTGCGAAAAAAATTTTGAGAGCGTAGGACGGCTGCCGAAAGTCTGCGTAAAAACGCCCCCCGGGCCTAAAGTTTCACCGTGCAAAATTCCCGGTGATGTTATTATGAAACTAGAATATATTCCGCAGATTCTGAAAGTTATTGCGATAGTTAGACTCTTTTAGTTGCTTGGGAATCGTCGTTTGAAGATGGGCATGTGAAACTGCGAAAAAAATTTTGAGAGCGTAGGACGGCTGCCGAAAGTCTGCGTAAAAACGCCCCCCGGGCCTAAAGTTTCACCGTGCAAAATTCCCGGTGATGTTATTATGAAACTAGAATATATTCCGCAGATTCTGAAAGTTATTGCGATAGTTAGACTCTTTTAGTTGCTTGGGAATCGTCGTTTGAAGATGGGCATGTGAAACTGCGAAAAAAAATTTGAGAGCGTAGGACGGCTGCCGAAAGTCTGCGTAAAAACGCCCCCCGGGCCTAAAGTTTCACCGTGCAAAATTCCCGGTGATGTTATTATGAAACTAGAATATATTCCGCAGATTCTGAAAGTTATTGCGATAGTTAGACTCTTTTAGTTGCTTGGGAATCGTCGTTTGAAGATGGGCATGTGAAACTGCGAAAAAAATTTTGAGAGCGTAGGACGGCTGCCGAAAGTCTGCGTAAAAACGCCCCCCGGGCCTAAAGTTTCACCGTGCAAAATTCCCGGTGATGTTATTATGAAACTAGAATATATTCCGCAGATTCTGAAAGTTATTGCGATAGTTAGACTCTTTTAGTTGCTTGGGAATCGTCGTTTGAAGATGGGCATGTGAAACTGCGAAAAAAATTTTGAGAGCGTAGGACGGCTGCCGAAAGTCTGCGTAAAAACGCCCCCCGGGCCTAAAGTTTCACCGTGCAAAATTCCCGGTGATGTTATTATGAAACTAGAATATATTCCGCAGATTCTGAAAGTTATTGCGATAGTTAGACTCTTTTAGTTGCTTGGGAATCGTCGTTTGAAGATGGGCATGTGAAACTGCGAAAAAAATTTTGAGAGCGTAGGACGGCTGCCGAAAGTCTGCGTAAAAACGCCCCCCGGGCCTAAAGTTTCACCGTGCAAAATTCCCGGTGATGTTATTATGAAACTAGAATATATTCCGCAGATTCTGAAAGTTATTGCGATAGTTAGACTCTTTTAGTTGCTTGGGAATCGTCGTTTGAAGATGGGCATGTGAAACTGCGAAAAAAATTTTGAGAGCGTAGGACGGCTGCCGAAAGTCTGCGTAAAAACGCCCCCCGGGCCTAAAGTTTCACCGTGCAAAATTCCCGGTGATGTTATTATGAAACTAGAATATATTCCGCAGATTCTGAAAGTTATTGCGATAGTTAGACTCTTTTAGTTGCTTGGGAATCGTCGTTTGAAGATGGGCATGTGAAACTGCGAAAAAAATTTTGAGAGCGTAGGACGGCTGCCGAAAGTCTGCGTAAAAACGCCCCCCGGGCCTAAAGTTTCACCGTGCAAAATTCCCGGTGATGTTATTATGAAACTAGAATATATTCCGCAGATTCTGAAAGTTATTGCGATAGTTAGACTCTTTTAGTTGCTTGGGAATCGTCGTTTGAAGATGGGCATGTGAAACTGCGAAAAAAATTTTGAGAGCGTAGGACGGCTGCCGAAAGTCTGCGTAAAAACGCCCCCCGGGCCTAAAGTTTCACCGTGCAAAATTCCCGGTGATGTTATTATGAAACTAGAATATATTCCGCAGATTCTGAAAGTTATTGCGATAGTTAGACTCTTTTAGTTGCTTGGGAATCGTCGTTTGAAGATGGGCATGTGAAACTGCGAAAAAAATTTTGAGAGCGTAGGACGGCTGCCGAAAGTCTGCGTAAAAACGCCCCCCGGGCCTAAAGTTTCACCGTGCAAAATTCCCGGTGATGTTATTATGAAACTAGAATATATTCCGCAGATTCTGAAAGTTATTGCGATAGTTAGACTCTTTTAGTTGCTTGGGAATCGTCGTTTGAAGATGGGCATGTGAAACTGCGAAAAAAATTTTGAGAGCGTAGGACGGCTGCCGAAAGTCTGCGTAAAAACGCCCCCCGGGCCTAAAGTTTCACCGTGCAAAATTCCCGGTGATGTTATTATGAAACTAGAATATATTCCGCAGATTCTGAAAGTTATTGCGATAGTTAGACTCTTTTAGTTGCTTGGGAATCGTCGTTTGAAGATGGGCATGTGAAACTGCGAAAAAAAATTTGAGAGCGTAGGACGGCTGCCGAAAGTCTGCGTAAAAACGCCCCCCGGGCCTAAAGTTTCACCGTGCAAAATTCCCGGTTATGTTATTATGAAACTAGAATATATTCCGCAGATTCTGAAAGTTATTGCGATAGTTAGACTCTTTTAGTTGCTTGGGAATCGTCGTTTGAAGATGGGCATGTGAAACTGCGAAAAAAAATTTGAGAGCGTAGGACGGCTGCCGAAAGTCTGCGTAAAAACGCCCCCCGGGCCTAAAGTTTCACCGTGCAAAATTCCCGGTGATGTTATTATGAAACTAGAATATATTCCGCAGATTCTGAAAGTTATTGCGATAGTTAGACTCTTTTAGTTGCTTGGGAATCGTCGTTTGAAGATGGGCATGTGAAACTGCGAAAAAAAATTTGAGAGCGTAGGACGGCTGCCGAAAGTCTGCGTAAAAACGCCCCCCGGGCCTAAAGTTTCACCGTGCAAAATTCCCGGTGATGTTATTATGAAACTAGAATATATTCCGCAGATTCTGAAAGTTATTGCGATAGTTAGACTCTTTTAGTTGCTTGGGAATCGTCGTTTGAAGATGGGCATGTGAAACTGCGAAAAAAATTTTGAGAGCGTAGGACGGCTGCCGAAAGTCTGCGTAAAAACGCCCCCCGGGCCTAAAGTTTCACCGTGCAAAATTCCCGGTGATGTTATTATGAAACTAGAATATATTCCGCAGATTCTGAAAGTTATTGCGATAGTTAGACTCTTTTAGTTGCTTGGGAATCGTCGTTTGAAGATGGGCATGTGAAACTGCGAAAAAAATTTTGAGAGCGTAGGACGGCTGCCGAAAGTCTGCGTAAAAACGCCCCCCGGGCCTAAAGTTTCACCGTGCAAAATTCCCGGTGATGTTATTATGAAACTAGAATATATTCCGCAGATTCTGAAAGTTATTGCGATAGTTAGACTCTTTTAGTTGCTTGGGAATCGTCGTTTGAAGATGGGCATGTGAAACTGCGAAAAAAAATTTGAGAGCGTAGGACGGCTGCCGAAAGTCTGCGTAAAAACGCCCCCCGGGCCTAAAGTTTCACCGTGCAAAATTCCCGGTGATGTTATTATGAAACTAGAATATATTCCGCAGATTCTGAAAGTTATTGCGATAGTTAGACTCTTTTAGTTGCTTGGGAATCGTCGTTTGAAGATGGGCATGTGAAACTGCGAAAAAAAATTTGAGAGCGTAGGACGGCTGCCGAAAGTCTGCGTAAAAACGCCCCCCGGGCCTAAAGTTTCACCGTGCAAAATTCCCGGTGATGTTATTATGAAACTAGAATATATTCCGCAGATTCTGAAAGTTATTGCGATAGTTAGACTCTTTTAGTTGCTTGGGAATCGTCGTTTGAAGATGGGCATGTGAAACTGCGAAAAAAAATTTGAGAGCGTAGGACGGCTGCCGAAAGTCTGCGTAAAAACGCCCCCCGGGCCTAAAGTTTCACCGTGCAAAATTCCCGGTGATGTTATTATGAAACTAGAATATATTCCGCAGATTCTGAAAGTTATTGCGATAGTTAGACTCTTTTAGTTGCTTGGGAATCGTCGTTTGAAGATGGGCATGTGAAACTGCGAAAAAAATTTTGAGAGCGTAGGACGGCTGCCGAAAGTCTGCGTAAAAACGCCCCCCGGGCCTAAAGTTTCACCGTGCAAAATTCCCGGTGATGTTATTATGAAACTAGAATATATTCCGCAGATTCTGAAAGTTATTGCGATAGTTAGACTCTTTTAGTTGCTTGGGAATCGTCGTTTGAAGATGGGCATGTGAAACTGCGAAAAAAATTTGAGAGCGTAGGACGGCTGCCGAAAGTCTGCGTAAAAACGCCCCCCGGGCCTAAAGTTTCACCGTGCAAAATTCCCGGTGATGTTATTATGAAACTAGAATATATTCCGCAGATTCTGAAAGTTATTGCGATAGTTAGACTCTTTTAGTTGCTTGGGAATCGTCGTTTGAAGATGGGCATGTGAAACTGCGAAAAAAATTTTGAGAGCGTAGGACGGCTGCCGAAAGTCTGCGTAAAAACGCCCCCCGGGCCTAAAGTTTCACCGTGCAAAATTCCCGGTGATGTTATTATGAAACTAGAATATATTCCGCAGATTCTGAAAGTTATTGCGATAGTTAGACTCTTTTAGTTGCTTGGGAATCGTCGTTTGAAGATGGGCATGTGAAACTGCGAAAAAAATTTTGAGAGCGTAGGACGGCTGCCGAAAGTCTGCGTAAAAACGCCCCCCGGGCCTAAAGTTTCACCGTGCAAAATTCCCGGTGATGTTATTATGAAACTAGAATATATTCCGCAGATTCTGAAAGTTATTGCGATAGTTAGACTCTTTTAGTTGCTTGGGAATCGTCGTTTGAAGATGGGCATGTGAAACTGCGAAAAAAAATTTGAGAGCGTAGGACGGCTGCCGAAAGTCTGCGTAAAAACGCCCCCCGGGCCTAAAGTTTCACCGTGCAAAATTCCCGGTGATGTTATTATGAAACTAGAATATATTCCGCAGATTCTGAAAGTTATTGCGATAGTTAGACTCTTTTAGTTGCTTGGGAATCGTCGTTTGAAGATGGGCATGTGAAACTGCGAAAAAAATTTTGAGAGCGTAGGACGGCTGCCGAAAGTCTGCGTAAAAACGCCCCCCGGGCCTAAAGTTTCACCGTGCAAAATTCCCGGTGATGTTATTATGAAACTAGAATATATTCCGCAGATTCTGAAAGTTATTGCGATAGTTAGACTCTTTTAGTTGCTTGGGAATCGTCGTTTGAAGATGGGCATGTGAAACTGCGAAAAAAAATTTGAGAGCGTAGGACGGCTGCCGAAAGTCTGCGTAAAAACGCCCCCCGGGCCTAAAGTTTCACCGTGCAAAATTCCCGGTGATGTTATTATGAAACTAGAATATATTCCGCAGATTCTGAAAGTTATTGCGATAGTTAGACTCTTTTAGTTGCTTGGGAATCGTCGTTTGAAGATGGGCATGTGAAACTGCGAAAAAAAATTTGAGAGCGTAGGACGGCTGCCGAAAGTCTGCGTAAAAACGCCCCCCGGGCCTAAAGTTTCACCGTGCAAAATTCCCGGTGATGTTATTATGAAACTAGAATATATTCCGCAGATTCTGAAAGTTATTGCGATAGTTAGACTCTTTTAGTTGCTTGGGAATCGTCGTTTGAAGATGGGCATGTGAAACTGCGAAAAAAAATTTGAGAGCGTAGGACGGCTGCCGAAAGTCTGCGTAAAAACGCCCCCCGGGCCTAAAGTTTCACCGTGCAAAATTCCCGGTGATGTTATTATGAAACTAGAATATATTCCGCAGATTCTGAAAGTTATTGCGATAGTTAGACTCTTTTAGTTGCTTGGGAATCGTCGTTTGAAGATGGGCATGTGAAACTGCGAAAAAAAATTTGAGAGCGTAGGACGGCTGCCGAAAGTCTGCGTAAAAACGCCCCCCGGGCCTAAAGTTTCACCGTGCAAAATTCCCGGTGATGTTATTATGAAACTAGAATATATTCCGCAGATTCTGAAAGTTATTGCGATAGTTAGACTCTTTTAGTTGCTTGGGAATCGTCGTTTGAAGATGGGCATGTGAAACTGCGAAAAAAAATTTGAGAGCGTAGGACGGCTGCCGAAAGTCTGCGTAAAAACGCCCCCCGGGCCTAAAGTTTCACCGTGCAAAATTCCCGGTGATGTTATTATGAAACTAGAATATATTCCGCAGATTCTGAAAGTTATTGCGATAGTTAGACTCTTTTAGTTGCTTGGGAATCGTCGTTTGAAGATGGGCATGTGAAACTGCGAAAAAAAATTTGAGAGCGTAGGACGGCTGCCGAAAGTCTGCGTAAAAACGCCCCCCGGGCCTAAAGTTTCACCGTGCAAAATTCCCGGTGATGTTATTATGAAACTAGAATATATTCCGCAGATTCTGAAAGTTATTGCGATAGTTAGACTCTTTTAGTTGCTTGGGAATCGTCGTTTGAAGATGGGCATGTGAAACTGCGAAAAAAAATTTGAGAGCGTAGGACGGCTGCCGAAAGTCTGCGTAAAAACGCCCCCCGGGCCTAAAGTTTCACCGTGCAAAATTCCCGGTGATGTTATTATGAAACTAGAATATATTCCGCAGATTCTGAAAGTTATTGCGATAGTTAGACTCTTTTAGTTGCTTGGGAATCGTCGTTTGAAGATGGGCATGTGAAACTGCGAAAAAAAATTTGAGAGCGTAGGACGGCTGCCGAAAGTCTGCGTAAAAACGCCCCCCGGGCCTAAAGTTTCACCGTGCAAAATTCCCGGTGATGTTATTATGAAACTAGAATATATTCCGCAGATTCTGAAAGTTATTGCGATAGTTAGACTCTTTTAGTTGCTTGGGAATCGTCGTTTGAAGATGGGCATGTGAAACTGCGAAAAAAAATTTGAGAGCGTAGGACGGCTGCCGAAAGTCTGCGTAAAAACGCCCCCCGGGCCTAAAGTTTCACCGTGCAAAATTCCCGGTGATGTTATTATGAAACTAGAATATATTCCGCAGATTCTGAAAGTTATTGCGATAGTTAGACTCTTTTAGTTGCTTGGGAATCGTCGTTTGAAGATGGGCATGTGAAACTGCGAAAAAAAATTTGAGAGCGTAGGACGGCTGCCGAAAGTCTGCGTAAAAACGCCCCCCGGGCCTAAAGTTTCACCGTGCAAAATTCCCGGTGATGTTATTATGAAACTAGAATATATTCCGCAGATTCTGAAAGTTATTGCGATAGTTAGACTCTTTTAGTTGCTTGGGAATCGTCGTTTGAAGATGGGCATGTGAAACTGCGAAAAAAAATTTGAGAGCGTAGGACGGCTGCCGAAAGTCTGCGTAAAAACGCCCCCCGGGCCTAAAGTTTCACCGTGCAAAATTCCCGGTGATGTTATTATGAAACTAGAATATATTCCGCAGATTCTGAAAGTTATTGCGATAGTTAGACTCTTTTAGTTGCTTGGGAATCGTCGTTTGAAGATGGGCATGTGAAACTGCGAAAAAAATTTTGAGAGCGTAGGACGGCTGCCGAAAGTCTGCGTAAAAACGCCCCCCGGGCCTAAAGTTTCACCGTGCAAAATTCCCGGTGATGTTATTATGAAACTAGAATATATTCCGCAGATTCTGAAAGTTATTGCGATAGTTAGACTCTTTTAGTTGCTTGGGAATCGTCGTTTGAAGATGGGCATGTGAAACTGCGAAAAAAAATTTGAGAGCGTAGGACGGCTGCCGAAAGTCTGCGTAAAAACGCCCCCCGGGCCTAAAGTTTCACCGTGCAAAATTCCCGGTGATGTTATTATGAAACTAGAATATATTCCGCAGATTCTGAAAGTTATTGCGATAGTTAGACTCTTTTAGTTGCTTGGGAATCGTCGTTTGAAGATGGGCATGTGAAACTGCGAAAAAAATTTTGAGAGCGTAGGACGGCTGCCGAAAGTCTGCGTAAAAACGCCCCCCGGGCCTA